>PVKA01000832.1:0-96922 GCA_004027165.1 Ctenomys sociabilis | reverse complement strand
GAAACTATAAAAATTAAGTATGCATCATGGGGCCATAATATTAAGCTGAGCTGTAAATGGCTATGGTTGACAATTTCTTTGAATAACTCACTATGGTTGCAGAATGCTGGACTGTGTTGGATTGTGGTGTCGAGTTCAAGCACCTAAGTTAGTTGAATGTCAATGGAGTGCCCACCTTTGACAGGTGTAGAAAGAAAAATTTGTAGACAAAGGAAGGGTGTAGAAAGAAAAAATCATGATGTGTGTGTATAGACAGTACAGTTGGGATAGATAACACTGTGCTTCTACATAATTCTATGAGAGGCAAGATCTGCACTAATGGTGGTTCGACAGGATATTATGTCGGCTTCTAGTACTACGGTCATCCACTAGGAAAATAATTATTGAATTTTTGATATAATTCAGGTATAAAAAAATAAGATAAGTAAGCAGCTACACTCTTAATTCACTGATAAGAGATAATCTGCTAAAATAATATCTGTAAATATAATATCATGTATGCACCTTGTACAATACCAAAACATTATGAAAACAGTTTGCAATGTATTAATTTATCGAATCTGTATGGTTAAGGTGTCTTGAAACTGTCTGATTGACATTTGTAGTTCAATAAAATAAAAAAATAAAATAAATAAAGTAAAAACAATAAAAAATAAATAAAAAAGAGACAGATAATTAAGTAGCAGGAAGCGAAGCCACAGAAAAATTTATTTCATCTGAAAAGAGGCCAAAAGGAGGACAACAGGGCTAAACATACATTAGAAAAGCATCCACTGTGTGGAGAAGGTCATTATACAATGAGGAAGGGTGAAAGTACAGCAGTGTGAAGTACGCACGCCCAATCTGAGGCCATCTAAGTGTGCAAGACAAACACTGACAAGTGCAACTGAGAACGCTGACAAGAATACAGTGATAGCAGTAAACCTTTACCTCACTTTAAACGATGGAAAATACAATCGTGCAGTGCATGGCTTAGGGACCAGCTGCCTTACGAAGTGTTACAGCCCAGATGCACCCAAGCAACACACAGAGAACTTCCCACAGACAACAGCGAAGCGTATTTCTCACATTTGCAGGGAACAGGCATCAGGTAAGATGCTAGACTCTAAAACAAGTACATAACAGCTTCAGAACAAATGGAGCCTTACAATGTATCTTCTCAGAGTTCCATAAAGGAAACAAGAAATTAAATTTATTTATCTATTTGTTTATTTACTTATTTATTTGTACAAAGTCTCACTACACAGCTCAGACCCATAGTCACACTCCTGTCTCAGCCTGCCCAGTGCTCATACCCTAGGCATGCTCTGCTCTGTCCAGTTTCAGGGCAGGCACAGCACACCTGAGGTTGTGAGGTCATCACGGCATGCAGTACCGGGGAAAGTACTCGGGACCTTGTACTTTCCAGGCAGGTGCTTAGACCACAGAGCTATCACCACAGCCCCTGGAAATAAGAAACTAATAACAGTTGAAAAATAGGAAAATTCATGTACAGGTGGAAACTAGACAACACATTATAAAAAAAGAGGAATTTAAAAGGGAGCATAAAAATATCTGAAAAATAGGTATCAAGAAAATATAGCTTATCAAAGCTTATAGGTTAAAGCGAGTAGTAGCAATGGGCCAACCTACATCATTCAGTAACTACCTTGCATAAAAGAACAATTTTAACTAAGTACCATCATTTTCCAATAAATGAGTGACAAAAAAAGAAAACATTAAATTCCATGATGGAGCCAATACAGCATAGATTATAGCACAAGCAAACAAGATTCAGAATACATTAAAAATATGCAAGCAAGGATTAGATATTTGAAAAATGTAACAAAATTCACAAATCCTAAGGTAGATTTATTTAGAAAAAAAGAGAGAGAAAACTAAAACAAATACAATTAGAAAAGAATCCTGGGGGGATTTGACTGACCTTGCCAGATACAAAAGTTACATTTTTACTTCTACAGGTCTTGCTTTAACTTGGTTTTAACCGCCCAGCAGAAAAGTATAACCATGAGGCTGAGCTATAAAAAGCTCAAGTCAAGAACTTTAGACAATTGCCAGCTCTGCTGATAACCACAACTATTATGGACTATTGGGCCATATTGAGTTATTTTGCTGAATTCAAGTACCTACAATATTTGAGCTGGCATCAAGTATGGAAAGGTCCTTTAAAGAGTTTTCCAAATATAGCTTTTCTAACAGCAATGGAACACCCACTTCTGACAAAATAAAACAAAAAAGGGGGACATAAATGAAGGACCATTTTGTAGTGAAAAACTATATATATGTAGGTATATATAAAATAGTTAGGATAAATATACAGTTACCTTCTACTGGTTCAGTGAGAATGAAGGCCTGCAGTAATATTGTTTAGACAAGATATCAGGTCTGCATCTTGTACTATAAATAACTACTATGAAGACAACAATATGCAATGTATTAATTATTGTAACTGTCCTACTAACCTGTTTTGAAACTGTTTCATTGCTATTTTTTTCTCATTAAAATGAATAAGAAATAAAAGGGAGACTCTTAATGACAGACAGTCAAGAGGGAGTACAGAGACTCCGGCGAACAATTTCAGCAAGGAGTTGAATGTACTAGAGGAAAGGAGGTTCTCCTAGAGGCACAACTTAGCAGGACACATCAAGAAGAAATGGGAACCCTGAACAGATGCTATTAGTGTACTTTTCTCTTAATTTCTTATACATTTCTTTTTTTTTCTTTTTTCTACCAATTTTGTGTGCATGTATCTGGTAATGTGAATAACTGGTTGGAAGACACACCTGTGTATTACAGCAAATACTGCAAAATTCATATTGCTTTGTTAAGTGAACATCTGTACCGCTGGTAATTTTTCTGTTTTAATTCTAATTTTACTCCCTTTTAAAAAATAAAAATATAAAGCACTTTTCTATGAGGAAATACCCAGGACCAGACACTTCCACAATGGAGCCTGTCAAACATTCAAAAAAGTAACACTAACACTTCTGAAATTCACCCAAAAATGACCTGAGGAAGAAACATTCCCAGACTCTTTCCAGGAGATCAGCATCACCCTGATCCTTAAAGCATGCACACACAAAACAAAACAAAACAGAATAATGGAAAAAAGAAAACGAGTAGCCAGGGTCCCCGATACCAAGGCAAAAACCCTCAATAATGTTGAGCAGTATATAGAAATTGTCCCATATCATAGTCATGTGGGATTAATCCTCAGGGTGAAAGAACAGTTAACATTGTGAAAATCAATCAATATAATAGACCACAGGAACAGAATCAAAAATTCTTAAAATCATTTTAAGAGAAGCACAAAATGACTTTCTAAATTCATCACTTTTCCATGGTAAAATTATCAACAAAACAGATATGAGTAGAAATGATTTCAGTAAAAGAGGCCACTTAAGGGAAATCCACACCAGAAATCATAATCTGTGGGGAGAATCTAAAAGTGTTTCTTATAAAATCTTAAATAAAACAAGGGTTCCTTATATCATCACTGCTATTTGACCTGTTACAGGAAGTTCTAGCCAGAGAAGACAAGAAAAGGAAATAAAAGACATTGCAATTGGAAAGCAAAATGTTATTACTTGCAGGTAGGATGATTGTACAAATAGAAAACTCTGATGACTGAGAAGAAAAAAAACTGTTAAAACTAGTTCATCAAAGTAGCACAATACAAAACCTACATAGAAATCAGTGTCATTTTTATACAGCAATAAACTATCTGAAAGAAAATTAAAGAACAATCTCATTCAAAGTAACAACAAAAAATAAGTGAGTGAAATGCTTAGGAATTCACAAATTTTACTATAAAGATCAAAGACATATGCCGAAAATGATAACTCGTTACTAAAGGAAACTTAAGAAGATACAAATAAATGGACCCATAACCCGAATTTATTGAGTGAAAAATTTAATATTGCTGAAATGCCCATACTAACAAATGATCTATACACTTACTGAAATTTCTATCAAATTTTAACACCATTCTTGCTAAGGTAGAAGAAGCAGGCATGCTATTCTTCTTTATATGGATTCAGAAAAGTTCTCCAACACCCAAAAGAGTTTTGAGCAAGAACAACAAATTTGGAAGCATCAAATTTTCTAACATTAGAGTACAACAGAAACCTTGAGCAATAAACAATAGATTATGCTGAATAAGAACAGGACAGAAACCATTTGGCCAACAGAACAGAACAAAGAAATTTATACATGATCAACAAAGGCACAAAAATATGAAATGAAAGGAAGAGTAACTTCTTCATTAAGTGGTAAAAGTGTTATCACTTTAAAAACAAAAGAATTTGGACCCCCAAATGTCACATAATAGAAAAAAATCAGCTCGAAGAAGGAACTCAACTTAAAGATACAACATTCATCCATGAAATTTCTAGAAGAAAACAGGGGGAAAACCTTACACAAATGCACAGAGGCATATCCACAACTAAGCATTTTTGTTCATCAAAGCAAGCAAGGTAATCTCAAAAGGTAACTAATAGGAAAAATTTGCAACCACATATTCAATTGGGAGTTACTCTCTTGTTCATAAGAGATTTGACATCTTTATAGAAAAAAATAGTTTAAGGAATAGGCAAAAAAAATTAAAGGAAATTTCTTAAAAGAAGACGCACAAATAGCCACAAGGTATATATACCATCACCATTGATCAGAAAGATGAAATTTAAAATCAGAGAGGCCATTACTTCACATCTGGAAGAATGACTTATCAAAAAGACCAACTACAATAAGTGCTGGCAAAGCTATGGAGAAAAGTGAACTGATACGTACCACTTGGGGGAGGTTAATTGGCATAGCTACTCTGTGAAACTGTGTAGAGCTGCCTGGAAAAGCTAAAAACAGAACTGCTGTTTGACTTCCGGTTGTAAAGCAAAAGAGTTGAAAGTAGGTGTGAAGAGAAATCTATACTCCCATGCTCACTGCACCATTATTCAAGCAGATAAGAAATAACTTAAGTTCTCCTTAACTGATAACTGAGAGAGAGAGAGAGAGAGAGACAGAGAGAGAGAGAGAGAGAGAGAGAGAGAGAGAGAGAGAGAGAGAGAGAGAGAGAGAGAGAGAGAGAGAGAGAGAAAGTGTGCCCATGCCTGTATACTGTGTTCTGGAAATGGAAATTCTGCTGCTATTTCTGGTGGATGGAGATACAGGACGCTGTGCTGTTTGAAATAAGCAAGACACACAAAAAATACCATACATAGTTCCATTTATATGTAGACAAGAAAGAAATCAAACCCTTAGAAACAGATATTGTGTGAAAGTTGGGGGTGGCAAAGAGAAAGAGGCATTTGCTAAGTGGCCTAAAATCTCAGCTATGCAAGATGAACAATTTCTAGAAATGTAATATGCAGTATAAAGAAGAAAGATACAGTGTTGCATACTTGATATTTGCTAAGAAGACAAATCTTGACTCTGTGTCAAGATTCCCCACACATCCTTCCAATTGGTAACTGTAGCCACGAAAGGCCTCTTAACTTTGTGTTACAGTCATCATTTCATAATGCACATTTATATCAAAACCTCAAGCTGTATACCTTAAATATATATGATTCTCTGGGATGTGGTGATCCTTCTAGTTCTAAAACAGACTGGACTGAGTTCTTAACACTAGGGGGCAGAGTTCAGGTCACACCTACAGGCTGGCTTCACCCTGCTTTTTGGAGTCTTGCTGGGAATATCCTCAACTAAATGCTCTCTGAAACAAATTCTACCAATTTGATCTCCACTTCGTCAATCAGGTTAATCAAAGGAATGTAAACTCATGTGAACATTTAAATTTTACCCAAACTACTTAGGTCGAAGAAATTTATGGGCAAGGTAATTTCCCATGACCTCTGAACAAAAGTGCATGTTCTTGTCAAGAATTCCTTCCAGACAAAGTTCTGATTTCTCTCTGACCATGGCATTCCTCAAGAATGTCTTTTCCATAATCAACCTTTGGTTTATTATAAAAATAGGCCCCCAACTGGACTGATTCTCAGCTACAACACTGCATAAACATCATCCACTAAAACTCTCTAAATCCTCCTCTTGTGATTTGGGTAAAAGAGGAAAATGATACCAACATTATGACCAAGCTCTTGTTATTCCATCAGGAATAAAGCCTCTTATCTCTCACCTAGAAAAAAAAATAATGATCCCCTCTCCAAATAGGTCGCACTAATCCCACGTGAGGGATACAAACTGTGGTGTCAACAATTCGTGTTGAATTTCTTCTGTGAACACAGTGTCTTCTCCCAAGGCCCCTGCTGGGCTGCAGGGAGAAGCCAGGAGCTGCATGATTGGAGTTTGTGCCTGCCAGTGTGAGAAACCATGCAGGACTGTGGAGGAAGCAGTGACAACCGACACCCTTATGGGGACTAGATTCTGCTGCTGCGCAAAACACAGATGAGGGAAGAGCAACACTCAAAGTTGAAGTGGCCTCCTGAAAATGGCTCATGTGTACCACAGAGATGAGCTCCTCCTCAGCAAAGCCCCAGCTCTGTGTCCCTCCAACACGTCTAGGGTGGCCAGCACGGCTGCTTTCTACCTCGGAGCTGTCAATGTCCATATGCCTTGACTCCTATCCCAGAGGCAGCAATGGCATCTGATGGAGCCTACTCAGCTATATCTGCCAGCTCCACTGCCCCTGCCCATGCCAGCCTGCACATCTCTTTAACCCAAACTCCACTCCAAACTCCCATCAGAGCCTGGAGTCTGGCCAGCAGCACTGATTCTGGATCCAGTGACCTCGGCTTCAACTAAAATCAAGATATTCTTGAGAGCAGTGTGACTCTGAGCTCTACTCTCCTGCTGATCCCCACTTTGTCCTGACAATTTCTCCTGCGCCTCCAGAACCGAATGTCCCCTCCCAGCTAAAATTTTCAGTGACATTTCAACACATTCACACTCAGTTGAATATTGGCTCTTCTGGCAAAGTCACTTTACCATTTAGTCCTTGCAATGAAGGATAAAGGTTCAATTGCAATTTTCTAAAAGATGTGGACTAGGTGTACATTGTTTTGGACTTCCAAGCCATGGTATGGTCAACCTAACACTGAAACTAGACAGATTTTTATGATCTCTGCTTCTTGCGTAATATTGGCAGGAAATCATTCCCCATAACTCTCAGCGTTTCTCGCTATGGACACCTGTCCTCACCCTAAGATGTAAGCACTCACTTTAGTACATATGCAGCCCACAAGTACGAGGGATGTCTGTGTATCAGCCAGCCACACTGACAATGGTAGAGCTCTCTTGTATTCAAGCGCTTCTCAGCTGAGAAAGCATGCACTATCCCTGTTGCTGATTGCTAGTAGCTCTGTCTCTTCTGCTATTAAGGTTGAAATCTAGAAGGTCTCCCAGAAGTTGCAGGGGTTCAAGGTGGGAGTTTGGAAGGTGACTGGCTGTGCTATAGTAGGTGGAGCCAGGATGGTCCCTGGAGGTGTGACCTGGAGGGGTGGACCTCTCTCCCCAGTACCTGCCTTCTCTCTCTGTCCCTGCTTCCTGGTCCCTGTGATGTGAGCAGCTCTTCCTCCACAAGACCCTTTTGTCACTCTGTGCCTGCCTTGGAGCCAGTGCACCAAACCCTGAGTCCATGAGCTAAAATACTCCTCTCTTCCTTTAAGCTGTGAGTGTGGGGGTTTATGTCTCTACTGTGAAAAGCGGCTCTAAGACTCTTACCTCCTTATTCCCACCATGCTGCTCTAACGTGCTGCACCTGCCTGCTCTCTGCGGCTGTATTTCTGCCGACTCACCTTGATTTCATTCTGACCGAGCCCCGCATTCTGCTTTAGGCTCTACGGCTCCATCACACCTCATGCCATCTCTCAGAGCCCTACACTTCCCAACTGTTGTGGAGCCTTTGCCTTATGCTCAACCCAACAGTCCCTTACTTACACCCTGTAGTTGGCCTGCCGCAAGCATGGCACCATTCCTTGGGCTGTGATGTCCAGAAGGACAGGAGGCTGCTCGTCCACTCTAGGACCTCCGGCGGTTGCTTGGGCCAGTTCCCACGCCAGATGGTGTCTGCTGGAGCCAGGGCTTTGCCATTTCCCTTTTCTATTCCCAATACCTACAAAAAGAACTAACCTATGCTATGTGCTAAGTGAATCGCTTGCTTCATTGGATGACAATCAAAGCAACACGGGCATGCACAGCCAATACTGTTGAGAGCCATTTTTCTAAAATTTAGCTTTACTTTGTAACATAACATCCTACACAATCTTGAGGAGCAAAACATTCTTAGCACAACCTATTTGAAAGAAATTGTTTAATTCAACAACTACAGGTCTACATAGCCAATATCAGTCTCAAAGTTAGTGAGGATGAGCAGAAATACCATTTTTCCCTTCTTTCTAGGTCGGATCAATTTCCTGTACTGGGACGAGCAGGGACAGCGTCCAGTCATTATGAGGCTGCCTGGCTCAGTCAGTCTGAGTCATGTTCCAGGATGTCAATGACATCTCCATCTTGATTGTCACCTCCTAGAGTGCCTGACCCTGCGACAGCACGGTGTCCTTCACTCAGTATGCTTATTCCAGCAGGTGAAAGACAGCCTTTTCCCTCTACCCTCCAACCCCCCCGGTGCCACCTGTTCACTATTTTTTTTGCACACAAAGCTGAACTGCCCAAGGCAGTGGCACTGTTCTGCTGACCCTGCCTTTGCAGTGAACTTGAACATGATTAGACACCAGAAGCAACTCTGCCCCCAGCATCCTTGCCCCATCAGCGCCAGCTAAGCCTGGCTCCTGCTTTCCCCCAGAGTCTCACTGCCTCCCCTCAGGTTGCTCTTAAAGTCCTTCTGCTCTTCCTTTCTTGCTGCCTGTCTCTGGGGCCCCAGCTGCTGGTGATCCTGGCCGCACATGCAGCTGACAGGAATGCATCCAGATGGTTCACTCCAACAACTGTTCCTAATTGCACAAAAATTCTCCCAAGACTGCAAATCCCTGATGAGATCAGGACCCGGCATCCTTCCGTTGTTAGCAATAATTTCCCAACACTTTTCCTTCCAATACTAATCCTCATTTAGGGGCTACTTCTTCCTCAGAATATATTTTATATTAGAAATTCTCGTCAATATTCTCAGCACAGCACCAACAACAACAAAAGTCAAAGCCACAGTAAGGTTTACATTCAGGAAAATGTGATCCCTGCAAGTTTGTCTTTCCTTTCTCAGAACCTTCCTGTTTCTGTTGCACAAGAAGTAACCCCTGGCATTTCGTGAGCTTTCAAATATGGGCTCTGTGCCATCAAATGTATACATGGGGCTTGTGCTCTGCGAAAGGATTCCCCCTCAGCAGTCTCCTCTGCAGAATTCAAGTCTTCCCTTTCATGTAACTTATAATGAAATGAAGGAAATAGAAATAAATGATTAAGAAATTAGTTAAAATGTGAATGGTTTTGTTTTAGTATTTGCTTTCAATAGAATTGTATACTTTTTAAAATTACAAGGGCTGGGGAGATGGATCAGTGGAATAAGCACTTCCCTGGCAAGTGCAGGGCTTGAGTTCAATCCCCAGTTCCATCAAAATAAAATAAAATAAATAAACCAAAAATAAATTAAAAATGCATGCCATTTTAAAAGCTAAAAATATTCAGGCTCTACATTATACCATATTGTCATAATCCTTTGGTATACAGAAAAATAAAGTGACCTTATGCCAATAGAGAAATAGGAGTCTGTCTCAAGAAACCTGAACAAGAAAAAAGAAAAGAAAAGAGAGGAGTGAAGAAGTGAAGGGAAAGGAGTAGAGAGAGGAGGAGGACAGGGCAGGGGAGGGGAAGGGAAGTGAAGGAAAGGGAAGGGAAGGGAAGGGAATTCTGAAAAAGACCCTCACGCCATCTTTCTCACCAGGTGGGCCACCACTCTGGCACTTCTTTGTGCCATTCCTTGGTGCAAACCTGAAGGAATCAAAGTCAATGTGCAGCTAGGACACCGCAATCCATGCTTGTTGTGACCCAGTTCAAAACAGCCACAGCAGAGAAGCACCCTGTGCCCCTCAGTGGGTGAATACATAAAAGGCGATCAGCCCTAAGAATGGGGCTATGTTACTTGCAAGAAACAGATGGGAATGAAGACCCCCATGTTGAGTGCAGTAAACCAGATTAAGAAAGACAAGTGTCACATGCGTTACCTAATGCATGATAAGTGTTAGTACACTTAAAAGGAGAATTAGACAAAAGGCAGAGAACAACACAGCATTGGAAGGGTGGGGTGCCAAGGAGTATTGGGTCGTGGATAAAATAAAAATAATTGGGTTGTGGATAAAATCAAAATAATTTTGTTCTTGTGTAAAAGTACTACATTGAAACTAAATATTTTGTAAAATGAATATCCATTCATAAAGGAATTCTAAAATTCAAATGCAAACAAAATGTAATATGACCCAGCATTGCAAAAGAATGATATATTGAAGTACGTGTGCCTCGTGGATGAAGCTGATCTGCACTGCGTGGCTTCGAGTCTTGTGGCATCGTGGAGAAGTATGTTGAGAAGAAAGTCAAGCAACCGATGATTTTCAGGGATGGGAGAAGGTGTACAGCTGCGCTCGAGTTGTTTAGGAAAGAAAAATAGCTCTGGGTGACAATGTACTAGTGCCACATCCTGTTATTTATTGCGTGCTGTGTATTTTATCCAGATCCTGAGCTTAAACCACACCAAGAGCGAAATCTGATGTAAGCTCTGGAATCAGGACAGTGGTGTGCTGATACGCACTCCCTGATTAAAGCAGATGTACCGCTGTGCTAGACACAGGCAAGGTGATGCATAATCAGTAGGGAGAGGGCCTGCAAGGGGGTGGCTGTGCTCCTCTGGTATGCGTGGAAGCCCACTGCTCTCTAAAGAAATGAAGCTCCCTCCCAGTCCTCATCTGTGTGATGCCCACCAGGCCCCAGGTCAGCTGACACGGCCTTGGATCCGAGGAAGCATCTACTGGATCCTGCACTTGGCTTCATCAGTCATGCCGTACAGAGTGCTGGGCTTGGCATGACTGACTGTGTGACGTCATCTCCTGGATTTAATGCCCCACCTGTATGTCCCTCATCCTGTAGCAGCACAATCTCTGCAGCATGAGAGGCTCTGTCTCCTGTCTGGTCTTCAAACAGTCTGGTCCCGCCCTGTGAAGAGACAAACAGTGCTGCTCATGCAAAGGGAGACTCAGTTGCCCTGACAGAAGGTGGCACTCACCGGGTGCTTGGTCTGAAAAGGGCAGTAATACATTGAATCCTTGGCGCTATGGAGCCTACCTATCTTTCACAAATCCACCATGAGCAAGTTAAGCAGAGAAATCAACTAACTGTCATAAAATATTATTTTTATGGGAATGATCTTGTGTTCAAAGTAATCCAGTGTGAAAATCTGGTGTGGGTTGATTAAAGCCCCACCTATAGCACAAGACTACTTGGAAGGAAGAAATAACAGGAAGGAAATCCCTCACAGATACATCAAACACATCAGATCTGTCTTCAGATTTCTCTCATGTTGCTGGACCGTTTTGCTGGCCAAAGAAGAGCAAATCCCAGCTTGGTCATGGGTTGAAGCACTTGATTTTAGCTCCATCACTTACTGATTGGGTGACACTGAAATAATTCACTGAATTCTTTGATCTCCTTTGTCCTTATGCAAAGATGGCTTCCACATGCCTTGGTGTAGGCTGACATGGTCATGACTGGACTTGTTCAATGACCAGGCCTTACTCAGCTTGGCAGCAATGATCAATGCAGGACAGAAGACAGTCAGAGTTACCTGCTTGACTGTCACCCCACCCAAGCGTAGGCAGCTCAGGGTCATACCTGTGGGAGAAATGCTCGGAAATGCCTCTCCCCAAGCCACCTCCAAACAAAAGCATCATCGGAATGTGGCCGGTTCCCTGATCTTCTGGGCAACTGTGTGGGGAAGGCTAAAGAAAGACAAACTAAGTAATATGGAATGCAGGGGTCCAGGAAGGTCAGGGCTCCTGTGGCTGAGGCCAAAGCTTCTTCCACCTGGCCACGATCGATCTATCATTAATCTCCACATCGGGTGTGCAGGAAAGTGCAGGGAGTGGCTGAGGCAAAAGTTGGGATGGTGAGCAAGACCTGTGAAACGGCTCAGAGGCACTCCAGGCCGCATGTCTTTGCTGAGTGAGAGAGCTGTTTTATCTCAAGGGTTGGTGGCTGTTTCACCCTTAGTGAGATTTAGTGCCCTCAGCTGTGGGTCACCTTGCCCTTAGAGATGTCGCAGTCCCCTACAGGCCTCTACCATGAGCATTGGCATGGAGATTTCTGCCTCTTGCCAGCCAATGGGTCATCAGACAAGTCACTTGGGCCTGGGACAGACTCATGAGTTAATATAGAAGACAGATGATTCCTTCCAAAATCCACTCAGCCCCACCTTGATGTGATCCATCAGAGCATCGAGCCAAATTTCATACCGAATTCCTGGCCCTAGCCTTGCTACCATGTAGAAACATGAGTAGCAAGGCCTTTAAAATGTGTTTACATGACCTGTTTGCCTATATATGGCTCTGTAGTTTGATGTGGCCTCTATGTACATCTTTAAGGTTTGCATTCGGAAAGAATTCTATTTCTATTAGAAGTTTTTAAAAAGGAGTTTGTATGTTCACATACATGTGTGTAGGGGTGTGTGTTGAATGTTTCACACATAAAAAGAATTATATAATACCACCACAATGCCCTGAGAATACATAAATGAATCAGAAGTATATATGCAACCATTCTTTAGTTTTGCAGAGAGATCTTAGGCAGGACTAACAGCTCATCCCACAGCTCCACGTCTGTCCACACCAAAGCCACACCACAATGGTGAAATATCTGCTCATAACAGAATGCGCTGTGGGTGCAGGTAACTTTCCTACATCTGCTTTTACCTTCCAGGTTGTGCCATTACATTTTGCCATTTTTAAAAGTTAAAGAAATGATAGTGCATTTTATACATGCTTTTTCAGCTTACATTTTCCCTCTCATTGTTTGGATACATAATATCCCAACTTCTTATCTTTCCCTTGCATTGTTTTATGCATTGCACTACTAGGAAATAAGACAATGGCTGTGTCCATGCTACAAACAGTGTATTCTCATCAGTTCATCCTTGCAGTGCATGCTCATTACATTTACAGTAGAAGTTGACATTACAGTAGGAAGGTCGTACCATGGCACCACCTCATCACGTTCAGCCTCCTATTCCTCTCATCACTCCTTCCCTCTCCCATTTCTTGGTCCAGTTCCCATCTGCAAACATTCTATTTCCACATTTTCCTTTCATAATTTTAGTTTTCAGTCTCTTCTGCTTTCTCAAAAAACACTGTCCGTTTGAGTTCCTTCTATCTAGCTCCTAATACAGCCATGCAAAGATTTGCTTAGGATGTAAAGCTAATAGGCCATGAGCCATCTGTTCAGTTTTAATTCAACTATTTTCTTTTGAGAGTTACTTACTTGTCAAGCACTGCTTAAGCACTGAATTTAGAAGAAAACAAAAATTCCATTTTGTGCTGTTTCACTGTGGGGGATGGTAAATAGAAGGCAGCATTGTGTGGTCAGGACAGGCCTGTGAGGCTGGTGTGCCAAGCTGTCCCACTGCCTGATTTCATTTTACACTCTCCAGGTGACTTTTACTGGTCGTGCCTTGTAATCTGTGCATCACATGCAGTGGGCTCACTATTCCTGAGGAGATGCCTAAGGAGGAGTTGGATTGAGGGAGCCAAAGCCCATTGGCTAGTTCGGCTACCAGTGTGTTCTCGCTCAGGGGGGTACTAACAGGCAGGGTTTGGCTCAGGAAGGGGACCTGAAGTCATGACCTTGGGGACTCTATCTGACCCCTGGTTCCTTCCTCTGAGGCTCTGGCCCTGTGCTGTTTTCCAGGAAGTTAACCGGCTTTTCCCCACCACACCTTTCTTCAACCATGTTGCTCTACAGGAGCTGGCTGTCCACGGTCTGAAAACTCTAAATCTGAGCCAGAATGAACCTCTCATCCCTGAAACTCCAGTATTTTATCACAGTAGTGGGAAACTGCTCAACCCATGGCCGAATGTCCTGGGAGACGTAATAACAGAGGGCACTGCTCACATCGTCCCGCTGGTCATGCTAGTCACGAGGTGACTAAATTTCCACCACTGTGGCTTGAACCACGGAAGGACAAGTGAATGTGGCAAGGTCAATTCAGGACCTACAAACTTGTGCACAGAAAGGAAGAGTATCGCAAGGGGCTACTTCCCAACTTAAATCAGACAGTCCTGACGGCCATGCGGCCAGCTCAGGACTTGGAACTCCTGATTAAATATGAGTTTGGTGGAGAAAAGCACCTCACTTCCTGGTTGCCTGGAAGCAGAGCGCAGGGGCAGAGCTTCAGAAGGAGGGGGCAGGGACAGAAGAGTCTCCTGCCCAAGGTTGCGAACTCAGGGCCACTTCCTGCACCAGACCTCGCCTTCCTACCAATAACCCATTGTGATCAAATATCTGCAGTGGCTCTAAGAACTGGCACAGATAGAAATCATTTGACAGTGATAATAAGTAGTGAGGTCCAACCAAAGGGGAGCAGTGCAAAAGCAAGGTGAGAGTGATCAGAGGGTCGTCAGGGAAGGCGGCGTTGGGACGACGGCCCTGGAGTAGAGAAGACAGCAGGCCAAGGAGGGCACCATTCCGAAGGGTGCTAGGGTGGAGGTCTCCCTCACAGAAGCCAAGGAAAAGCTCGGGATGCAGTGTGAAGACCATGGAAGATTTGAGTTCCGAGACTTATACTGGGAGCAGACTGGAAAGAGCCCAGTGGTGTATGGCACTTACTCTGGGTAAACAGATTTTCCTAAAGGCATCTGGGTACAATGGCAATGAGACCCGCCCATATTGTAGCAGTAGCACAGTGGCTGCTCTTGTGCGAATGTAAAGCGTGGTAGATGGAGGGTTGGTCAAAGCTGGGAGCAAAGGGAACTGGCAGGCGGGTGTTCCACTAATTCATGCCGGCGCAGATGGAAGAGTGAATGGGAAGGGTGAACATTAGAGTAGCAAGAAATGGCTAGACAGGAGGGCTCCGGAGGAAAGAGGGAGTTTCAGAGGCTTTCAAGATTTAAGCCCACTCAACTGGAAGAGTGACGTGGCCATTTACCAGGTAGATATACTGATCTTTAGCTTCACAAACCAGTGAGAGGTTGATTTTTAAAACACTGATGTCCACTGCCCTTCCCAGAGGTTCAAGCTTCACTTGCTTTCCATGCCTCTGTTTTCAATCTTTGGTACTTTAACTTGTTTTCTAAACTTGTGGTCAGCAAATGTTAGCTTGCTTTAGTTTTAACTCAAGATTTCTTGGTTCTTAATGAAATCAAGTACTTATAAGATATTTACTTGACAAGTAAATTCTGTCTGAAATAAGGATTCAATTATTTTGTTCATTATTTTTTCTATTGAATTGTTTATTGTGCACTGTTTTCCAAAGTTATTTATATTTTCATCTAGAACTGAAAACATCTTCTAGTTCATTGCTTACATATTTTCTCCTTACTATGTCATTTATTAAATGTTCATAAAATTTAATGGATTCTGTTCTATCCATTCTCTTTTAACTTGTTCAGTTTTCTCTCTTGCTGACATTAAGTCTAAGATATGATAGGTTTTTCTTATATTTTAAGCTATACTTTCAGAATGTCTGCATTTATGTGTCTCTATTCAAGATCAAATTGAGTTTTTGACACGGTATAAATATTGTACCAAGACAATTGTTCTGTATATTGTTTTTGATACAACAATATTTACTGAAGAAATGGGGCTCTTAAATAAACTACCATTTATCTCAAAGCTTCAGAGTGTCAGGAGCACAGAGGGGCCTGGCTGCCTCGAAATCAGTGCTTCTTTGGAGCGATAGTTAAAGTATGGCTGATGCTTCAGCCAAGCAGTGGCCTGACCTCTGCCTGCTCATGGAAAGCCTCAGGGCCTCTCCACAGGGTCTTTAGAAGACCCCTTGGGTGTCCCCATAGCTTGGAGGGGGGGCACTCATGCAGAGCTTACATGTAATGGTCCTGGAGAGGAATTAACCTTTCTCTCTCTCTCGTCTCTGTCTATCTATCTATCTATCTATCTATCTATCTATCTATCTATCTATCTATCTATCCATCTCTAACTCTGTTTGTTGTTCAGGCTGGCCTCAGATTTGTGGTCTTCTTACTTCAGCCTCCTGTAGCATTGGAATTACATGTGTAGAGCCCCTGTGCCTGCATTTGGACCCTGCTTCTTGAAGGAGAAGTATCAAAGAATTTAAGGCATAGTCTTAAATCCTCATATCTTTAAATCACCATCATTTCTCTCAGATTTCACACTTGCTCACACAAATTGGCCACTGGCTTTGGAGTTGTGTTTGCATCTTCCTGTATTAACCCAATTTGATGTAGCCCTATGAGTTTACAATGAACCTTTAGTTCTTTTGAAGCTGAAAATCCTGTGCAGAATTCTCATCCTGACGTTCATGCATCCTCCTGCCTCTCCCTCTTCCTTCTTCTGCTTATCTCTGCACCTTTTCCTCCGTTAGGGTTTATTGCCTTTTGAACTTCCATATATATTTTAGAGTCTTGTTATCTCCTCTGAAGCAACGACTTCAACTTCTGGTTCAAATTGCACTGAAAGTCTCCATGAATTTGGGAAGATCTACTGCTTAACCTTGATTTTTCCTAATTCTTCATGTATTGCATAATCTACTTGGGCATATTTTAGAATTATAGATACATTACTACAAATATCTCTGCAGAGTGATCCAGATATTATCCTGATGTCTCTTCAGTGGTGTTTCAGTTCATAAAATTAAGTCTTTCCATGATTCTGGTAGGAAAGTCAACCAGACATGCACTGAATTAAATCCACTCCCTGGGCTCAATGTTGACCATATGGGGAAATTTGATTTTAGTTCTTGTCTACTTCTGATTGCAATCAGAATCAGAAACAATTAAGTTTGTAAACCAAAGAACCACACACTTTGATCTCTTTCCTACCCACCTAATATTTCTGGTTGCTCCATCAAATTGGGTTGTTGCATTCAGTGGTGGGCCAGTGTGGAGGTGTAGACACCACTTAGACAGCCCAGACTCCTGTGGATAAAGAAGACAGAATGTTGAGTGCATGTCCATCCTGAAGATACATGCTCTTAGTCTCCATACCAAGATCTTCAGTCTTGCTCACTGCTTGTTTTAATTCTTCACTACAATTTTCTTTCTTTCTTTTTATGTATTTGGTACAGGGTTTCACTGCACAGCTTGGACTCATAGTGATCCTCCTGGTTTCAGCCTCCCCAATGCTGGGATTACACACATGCACCACCACACCTGGTCTCATTGGCTGGCTCATTGACCCTGGGGGGCGGGCCAGAGTGGCACGTGGTGCTCCTCATTCCAATTTTTATGAAACTACTTCTGTATGGCAGTAAACAAAGTCATGCGTCCATCACAGTGCTTTTGTGCATTTTTTGCAAAGAACTAGCACTATAGTAAGTATCTTGATGGCAGGAATTACACCTAGGTACATCTCACTGAGTAATCATTAACTACCCAATGATTACTAATGACATGATATTTGTATTGTACTTTCTTCTACTTATATTTTCTATTGTTGCTTCTGCTTCTGTTATAGCATTCAAAAATTTATATTAGGGTGCATCACTTACAGTGAGTATACACTTTTAATACCTTTACCCTCTGCACCTGTGCACGAAAATGCTCACTTATACCCACACTCTGTGCTGAACTGGACTCTGGCTAGCTATGTGTAGCCCTCTCCTCTTGGGGAGGCTCTCCATAATGCCACCCTAAGACAACGTACTTTTGTACTGACAACACAGCCATTGTCTTCCTACAGTAATCTCTTCAGACTACACAAGAAGACCAGCCATATGGCTTCAGTCTGCACCGTTTGAACAAACACCTGCACACTCATTTGATGAGCCCACTCCTGGCCTGATGTCACATTCCAATTCTTTTGTGAACCTGTGTGTGTGTGTGTGTGTGTGTGTGTGTGTGTGTGTGTGTGTGTGTAACTTACCTTGAGTTAGCTTCTGCATTGTAACAGAATTTATTTGGTGTTAATTTTATGGCTCTGACTTATCCTTAAGCATCTGTCAGTAAGCAAACACACTCTGGACTTGTAAGCCCACCTTCTCTCTCAGCACTGTGCCCATTCAGCACTGCCTGCACCAGCAGCTTCAGAGGTGTGGGGGGCACCTCCATGGGCTGGCTTCCCAGAGCAGCATGAGCCCCATCCAAATTTCATGTGGAGCAAGCTCAGTCTATGACTCAGCTGAAAAGAAGCAGAGCTCCAACATAGCTGGTCAAAGGGCCAGCGATGTCCTCATGCCCCAGCACTGGGCCCACATGGAGTAGAACCCCAGTTCTACCCTGTGCTGCCTTTCAGGGCTCTGTGTTGTCTGATATCTTTCTAAGGTAGACAGAGCTTACTGACATGCAGGCATAAGACAGCCGTTGTCTTCAAATTAGGGGCACTTCAGGTCTCTTCATCAGACTCGTTCACCATATTTGCTGAGTGCTAGGACTGGATCCCTGCCAGAGACTCTTGTCCCCTGCAATCACTACTGCTCTTCAGAAAGCATCTCGGTGATTGGCTATTTACATGCCAGCTGCACTGCTTCTTCGGCAGCCCCTGGTAAGCACTGATGGGTGTTTCTGCTCAAAGGTCAGCAGACTTAGATTTCCTCTGCAGCCCCTTTGTGACCAGTCCCAGTAGGATTCCTTGTAGCAGTGAAGCAGTTTTACCCAAACCCAAACAAATGTACAAGTTTGCAGGCTCCCTCCTCAGAAGCAGGTCCATAACGTAACAGCTCTCAGGGCTGTTCCTTCTACAAGGCTGGCAGAGTCTTCAAGCCCCAATGGACCCTGTGGTAGGGCTGGGTGTCTTCCCCACTCAGTCACATGGTGGACCTGGTCCTCACACTCTCCTGCTCTTCTTTCTCCACTGGGGCAAGTGCAATGACAAATCCCTTCCCTGCTTTGATTCTGATGAATGCAGCAAACTGCACTCCACAAAACCAGAGTATTATTACCCTGACATCAAATGCGGTGTGTGTAGCATTGCCCTCTATCAAGAAAATATTAGGAATAGTCAAGAAGCTGTGGAGTTTGTGTCAAAATGCCACAATCATCCCAGAAATCCTTCCAGCTGCCCCGGGGCACAAGTGAGCCGAGTTAGGGTGTCAGTAGTGGTGACAGGGATACTTGTGTATCCCATTGAGTCTAGCACCTTGAAGTGGAGACTGTTCTCATTTTGTGATACAGAAGCTGATTAAACTGTTAGGACTGAAGCCAGAGGCATGATGGGTACCACTGGGGAAAATTCTGCCCAGAACATTTGAAAAGCAAGCTGGCACTCAGAGCTCCTACTCAGTGAAGAACAAGGGGAAAGACGAAGGCTGCATTGCCACAGCCTGTGCAGTCCGGTGTCAGCTCTATTGATCTAACTGAACTCAGGCCAAGAAGGGATGTTTAGAAGAAGATGTGAGCAGAGAAAAGCTCAAAGCCACAGAACAATTGAAATTCCACACGTTGGCGTGCCGCATTCATAACTTAGTAAAAACTTGAAGTTAATTAAGTGGTGGTCTTGGTGCTGCCAGCCTCTGGGAAACTGGCTATAAACACTGTGGCTTTGATAGAATGTTTCAAAAATAATTGTCCATTGAAGGATGAGCCATGGAGGGGGAGTCTGTAGATGTGGATCCTATTGCTTTCAAGGATGGATCATGGAAGTTTGATATAGTTTTACATAATAATTATTTTCAATAAGAAAGTGTAAAACTGATCTTTAAAATTTCGGTAGCCTTTATATTGCATAAAAGTTAAAAATAAAGTTCTTGATTCTGCTGAGTTTTTAAATTTAATTATTTTTCCATTCCTGATGAAATACTTTAGAGAAACCTTAACAAAATTTTCTGTATCAAGATTTTAAAAACAAAACATAAAGATTTTAGATACATATTACTCTGTTTTAATACATGTTATTAAAGCTACTTAGACTAAATTGATTAAAAATTGTGAGGTTAATTCATTGGTGAATTAAAAACTTTAAGGTTTTATTTAAATACTGCAATATAAATGTTTTTGAAAAATCTAAAAATATGTATTAATAAAATCAGTCAAAATTTTTGTTAAATTCTTGCCTAGTTACTATTGAATACATTTAAAAGCCACAGGTATGTATGTATCACTATATGGTGATAAGTTACAAGCATACATTAAAGGAACAAGATGAATATTCTTTTAATTTTCAAAGTATTCTGTTGTGTTGGGCCAGGCTGTATTGATTACAAAATAACTTTATTTTTTTGAATGAAATCATCAGACTATCAGCACATATTTTGTGTTTTTCTATTCAGATTCTAGTAACTCATTTTAGCTATTTTTCACAAAGGGCCAGTCTGTCACCCAGTGGAAATAAAAGCAGGCAACCAAAACAGTGCAATGATGTGAGCCCACCATCCTAGAACTCTGGGAGGCTGAGGCAGGAGGGCTCTGAGTTTGAGGCCCACCTGGACAACTGAGTAACTTGGAGAAACCCTTTCTCAAAATAAAAATGAGAAGGTGCCAGGGATACAGCTGAATGTAAATTCTAGGAATTCAAATCCCAGGTCAAAAAAAAGTGAAGGCGAGTAAGCAGAAGGTACTTGTCCTTCCATAGCGTGCTTCTTTCCCTATTTTTTTATTTTTACTTTTATGTATTTAGTAGAGAGTATACAGGGTCTTACTGCATAGATCAGATTCATAGTGATTCTCTTGTGCTCATCCTCCCAAGAGGCTGAACGTCCCTGGGCGGGAGCCAGCACAACACACCAGGTATCGAACCCGAGTCCCTGCATCTGCCTAAGCAGGTGTTCTAATCCATGGAGCTATCTGGCTAGCCCCCTAGGGGGTGCTTTGAGGAGACAAGGAAGCATGCTCATCCTTGTGCCATAGTACTTGCTGTCATAGGGGAACACTGCCTAGTACCTTACAGCTTCCATGGGGGTAGAAGTGTGCTTCTAGCTCCTGTGCTGGTGGGCACTGGTGGGCACTGGAGTGGGCTGGTGGGCACTGGAGTGTGCTGGTGGACTCTGGTGGGTGCTGGTGAGTGCTGGTTGGTGCTGGTGGGTGCTGGTGGGCACTGGAGTGGGCTGGTGGGCACTGGTGGGTGCTGGTGGACTCTGGTCAGTGCTGGTGGGCCACTGGAGTGGGCTGGTGGACGCTGGTCAGCGCTGGGGGAACTGGTGGGCCCTGGTGAACCTGGCTTGCCCCCAGCAGCCACTGTGCTCTGTGCCTAAGCATGGACTCTCTCAGTCCTGGCTCCATCACAGTCACCTGAGAGGTCTGGAGAGGGGACAGCCATGCAGAGGGTGACCGCGCCCAGGACTTCTGAGCCCCTGCCCCCTGGAGCCTTTGCTACTTGCAGGACATGGGTTCCAGGCCTCCGGGCATCTGCTACCTATGCAGCTGCATCATCTTCGGCTGGACTGGCTATGCTCAGAATTTATCCTGGACAAGCTGAGGGCAAGGGCTGGGGCCCCAGTAAATGATAGAATCTACGTGGGACAAAAGAACTGTCTGTTGTGAATTGCCCGTGTCAGGTTTAATTCCTGCCAATATGTCCAGACACAGCTTCTCTGGAATTGAACTGATGAAAGATTTATACTGGACTCTTTTATTCTACAATGTTTGCTTTATCCTCCAATGGACTTCCCCTCAGTGGTGTAGGAAAGTACCTAGCACATCGCTCGCCAAGGACTGGCTGCACCGTAAGCCTATTTTCCATCCCTAATGCTCTTCTTGCATTCTATTCAACCTATTGACAGTACTGTATTGCTGTTTTAATCCTAATTTAATATTATTTTATTGTTGCTTAAATGGTCAATAGGCTATGATACACCTAGCATGCAAAGTTAATTTAGTTGGAAATTCTTCAACGCAAATAGCCCTCAATTATTCTTCACTTCGGATGAACAATTGTACTTCCTTTCAATTCCTGCTTTCAGAGATGCTTTTAAGCTGGCTCATGATTCGCTTTTATCGTGCCTTTCATACACTTACAGGATTTCCACTCTATCACAGTCTTCGAGATAACAGATGGAGGGAATCACTCGCAGTAACGTGGTGTAGATGACTCCTCACGCAGCTTCGGTCAGCTCTGCCCAGCACATTCGGCCGCCTCCTGAGGACGCTAACCCGACTTGGAGCCAGCAAATGGGCTCTCTGCAAAGAGGGCTTCCGGTTCTAGGCAAGGTGAACGTCAGGGCGCGGCATGAACAGACACGTGGCTTTCCTGTGTTTCTATATCTTACCAGGGAGGTTTGAAGCCTTACGGAATGACGGTTCTCTAGAGTATGACATGCATAGAAAGGCAGGGAAGGAGAATCGGCTGCTCTTGAGGGTTTGCTGAAGACCTTGCCTGCTGGAAGCTGATCTTGGAGTTGGGGTTGCGTCGGGGAGGAAACCAAAAGCCGCCGCCTCTGATTTAGGATAAATCGGAAAAATCCCTCTACAGCCACTGGCATCTTCACTCAAATGACAGAACCCACTCATCCTTGGCCGGTGTTCAGACCCACCCAAGACGGTGCCTGGGGCCTGCTGCGGGTCCTTGGGGAGCTGAGCCTTCATGTGCCCCTCACCCCCCTGCAAGCCTTCCCAGCTGGGAGTACCCTCTCCCTAGTGTGGGTGGCAATGGCACACGAGGAGAAAGTGGTTTCATCCTTCCACTCAGCTAGTGACAGCGCTGAGGCTGCATCCGCTGGGTAGGCTGACATTCTAAAAGTCTGTCCTAGAGACCCGATTGTTTAAAAATTGAAGCTGGAACATCTGACACTCACTAGAACCCCGAGGAAGTCCAGGGTTTCTGCAAGCCTTTTACCAACTGGTGGATGAGGAGTTCCTGAGAAGCCCTGGCCCCCGACAGCCCCTGTGAGCACAGATTCACGGGGTAGCTGGGAAGGGAGCACGCATAGTATCAGAGGTGGTTTGCTTTACACAAGAATGGCTCCACTAATCTATAGCTGTTCAGTTTCCTGCGAGTCTTCTACAGGTGATTTCCTGTGAGGGATACAGGTGATTTTTGGCTTCTTTGATTTACTGAATAGAATAAACAAGGGGGGAGGAGTTTGATTTGCTGTTGCTTTTAAAAGTTCTTTTGTTTTTAATCTTTTACTTATTCATTTATTTATTTGGTACAGAATCTCCCTACACAGCTCGGACTCTTACTGACTCTCCTGTCTCAGCCTCCTCAGCTCTGAGATTACTGGCAAGGGCCACCACACCCAGTCTCAGGCCAGCACTGCATGCAGTACTGGGGATGAAACTCAGGTCACTGCACTTGCCGGGCAGGTGCTGAGACTGCTGAGCTATGTCCCCAACCCTTGTTAAATCATTTCAACATTAAACTTTATGTTTTAGTCTTTACTGCTACTAGTACTTACTACCAACAGTACTATTTTGTGCTACGACGTGATAAATGCTGCACCGTCACATAACATTGCTATCACAATACTTAGCAGCGCCTGCCCGCTACGCAGCCCTGCAGCAGGGTGATGTGAGGGAGCTGGCTTTCCCAGAGCAGTCAGTGCATCACTGCCCACTCATAGGTAGATGATCGCTGAATTAAGGCAAAAATCTAGGTCTCCACTCTCTCAATGAGATCATCCTCAGAGGAAACCCATCATTTTGGAAGAGATTCAATATTTAAAATTGATCTTTTTGTACCAATTTCATTAACTCTCAAATCTTTAAATTACTTAAGACAAAGAACTAAAGGACTTTTTTTTTTTAAAAAAAAAAAAAGATGTTTAAATGAAAAACCTTTCTAAAGACTCATTTTAATGAACAATTCAAACCTCCCACAGTTGGGGAGACAGCTCAGCAGTCTAAGTGCCTACCTGGCAAACACAATGACCCAAGTTCAATCCCTGGTGCCACAGGTCAAGCCAGCCCGGAAACCCCGGTTGCTCTGTGCTGGCCACTGAAACTGGGAGTGATGGCACATGCCTGTAATCCCAGCACTAGGGAGGCTGAGACAGGAGGATCACTATGAATCTGAACTGTGTAGAGAAACCGTGTAACAAATAAATAAAAATTGAAAAAATAAATAAATAGAATGATTTAATGAGTGGAAAAGCAACCTTTACATTATTATAGAGCTCAATATGAGATTAATTCAGTAGCAATGACAAATCTTAATGTAGTCATAATATCAAGAAAACACATAAAAATGTAAAAGGAATATATAAAATGTTATTTTTGTCTCTTAGTTGTGACATAAAATGGAAAATGAAAAAATAAGTTAAGTGAAGCATTATTTAAGCAAAGACCTATGGAAGATTTATAGAGTTCTATATATACTCTCTATCAATAAGGGCCGGTGGTATAGCTCAGTGGACTAAGCGCTTGCTTAGGTCAGCGCAGCAGCTAGGGTTCGATCCCTGCTTCCACTTGCCGCACTGGCCGGGCCTTCGGGTGCGCTGAGCCAGTGATTGGAGTCCGGGTATGGTGGCACACACCTGTAATCCCAGCACTAGGGAGGCAGAAAGCAGGAGGATCACTATGAATGTGGGCTGCATAGTGAGACCCTGTACAAAAAAAAAAAAAAAGAAAAACTAAAAAAAAAAAAAAAAAAAACAACTTAGCCGGGCGTGGTAGCACATGCCTGTAATCCCAGCACTCGGGAGGGTGAGGCAGGAGGATTGTTGTGAGTTCGAGACCAGCCTGAGCTACAAAGTAAGCTTAAGGCCAGCCTGAACTGCATAGTGAGACCCTGTCTCAAAAAGACAAAAAATAAAAATAAACTACCAGATAAATAAATCAAATATCTAAAACTTAGCCAGACACTTTTTTTATTTTTTTGGTACCAGGAAACAAACAGTGCACTCTAACACTAGTGTCTGTCTCAGCACTTTAATTTCTCTTAAAAATTTTGACTATGTCGCAGCTGGGCTGGAACTCATAGGCTTCCTGCCTCAGTCTCTCATAGTAGCTGGGATTAGAGGCGCGTGCCACTGTCCAGCACGCCAGGCCAACACGGTTTCAAGCTACATGACTGGGTCAGATGTCCACCGGCGGCACACAGGAATGGTGAGGAGCAACACGGAAAGCGGCGGCACAGGCCGCAGTGCTCAGCGCCATCTCCAGCGTGAGTCCCACCATGGGCGGCACCCCTGCACTGTTTCTACCGTGTCACTGAAACTATTCATAAAACTCCATCAGAGGCAGGGCTGAAGCTGCCTCTGTTTGTTTTGCTTTGCCTCGCTGTGTGTTTGTCAGACTCGTGGGGAGAGACTGAGCGGAAGCAGCCGTGTGAGCACTCCGGAGAGTCAGCAGACAGACCAGTGCGGAGCCAAGCGGCAGCTTCCCTTACATCTTTATGCATCATCATGTGATTAAAGAGCATCAGCTCTCTAGGTAGGCCATCAGTGTCTCCGATAGACTGCAATGAACAACTTGTAGTGTGCAAGATGAGGGGAGAAGGGGTCCCTGGACACTCTCTGTATGTTCCATGCTCTTTTGAATACCTCTCTAATGAGTTGCTAGTTTGATTTCATATGGGACTTACCATTACTCATATTATGGATGAAACACTAACCTTCCAGAGGTTAAATAGCACATCATATTCACCAGTGTTTCATTGCTGTAATGAAACCCCTGAGGCTGAGGACTTAAAAAAGGTGTGGTGGGTAGGGTAGAGTCTCAACTTGTTTGGCGTAGGCATCTTCTTCAAGGGTTGGTGGGCATGCTTCCAGGAGTGTCTGTGCTGTCACAGAGGTCTAAACTTAGGTTCTGCGCCTGATCTCTAGCCCTTTCCTCCTGGGCACTGGGCACCTGCTGAGCTTCCAGACTGTGATGAACTGAACCGTTCTGCTACACCACACCTTCCCCATCGTGTTCCCGCCTTGAAACCCCTGACCACGGTCCACATCCCTTAAGATGTGAGTCAAATTAAGTCTGTTCCTTAAGTTACAAGCATTGGATGCTGTGCCTATTGAATGGAAAGATGATTACTCCTGTCATGATGTGGGGGAAAGATTTATCTACATATGTAGGATAGTAAGGACAACTGTACTGTGGATTTCTTCCGGCCTAGGCAAAGGAGCAGATAATTGCTCAATTTGCTTTGCCTCCTTTTTTCAATTGTTACTTCTTTTTCTCCTCTTCATTTCTTATATATTTCTTTCTTCCAATTTCGCATGCATATATCTGCAATATAAATAACTGGCAGGCAGACAATGCTATGCATTGCAACGTATGTGTAATTCATATTACTTAAGTGAAATTCTGTATCTTTTCTGTTTTTTCTGTTTTAATACTACTTTGTACTCTCTTCCTAAAATAGAATAAAAATCTGTCATGACGACCTAATTTTCACTAAAATCTCCTCTTCCAAGTTTCACACCTCAGCCCCAGCACTGCTGCATGAGGGCCCAGACCCAGGTGCGGGAATTATTCAGAAACACTCAAATCGCATCACCTGTGTAAGACAACCCACAAGTGATCGCTCTTATGACATTCCAGAACATTCCTGCAAACATCTCAGGTTGCCATTACGGACCTTCACAAGCCTTGAGATGTCATAGTGTCACACAGCAAGGCTGTCTATTTACGGCCATCTGAAGTAGTCAGGTTTGTCTTCTCTGACAAGCAGTATCCGCCACCCGCAACTGAAGAAGGACAAATGCAATGTAGCTCACTGTTGCAGTGCATTCAGTTCCTGGTGGCCTGGCTCCGAGGCAGACATGGCATGATGGGCAGGGTTGGTTGGGGGGTGGTGCCCTGCCCATGGCATCCAGGAAGCAGATGGGGAGCGGAAGGGTCAGGGACAGGAGCACGCTCTCCCGGCTCACTCCCAGGCTGCCTCCAGCCCTGCATGACCTTCACAGCACACACTCAGACCTGCACTCATCAGTGGACGGATCCACTAAGCAATACAGCATCCCATGATCCATTACCTTGCAGAAGCTCTGCTCGAACACATGAGATTTTTCAGGGACATAGCAGACCCAAGTTACAAATCTGCCCTCTTCCATTCAGGTAATGTTATCAACGTGCAGTAGGGGGATCATGATACAACTATATATATCATTGGGTCTAAGTCTACCTCAGAAAATAAAACATGCAATGAAGCAAAACAAAACAAAACAAAGTGCTGACCACAGTAGAAAAAGACTGATCATACTCAGCATCATACACAGCAGGAGTCCAGGATGCTAAATCCCTGGTGATAATCAGACTGTCACTCTCCTTGTGTGAAAGGTCACTAATGTATACTCCAAAGCACCCTATTGGTGGAGGCTTGAAACCTCAGTCCCTGGAAAAGTCCCCAGCTGTCACTGAAAGGTAGAGAAGATAGCCAATCAAGAAAGACTTGGATCAGAGACCTTTAATCTCCTTCAGGGGTGACAGTGACATTCTGGTTACCTGTAGATATGGCAACTAGAATTATTGTGACAATATGTTCAGCAACAGGATCTTTAAATGAAATCATGCAAGGAGATAATATCATTTCGATAGGCAAGCACCATAACTGTCAACCTAATTGCATACATATCTAATAAGATCTATTATTAGGGGCCTAAAGCCTATAGCTGGTATTGTCTTCTACTGAAAGCCAAGCAAGATCAGCTTTTATTGATAACACAGACACATTTTGATCATTGTTTTCTCTAGGTTTCATAAAGATATTGACCTTTATAAAGTTTTTGTCTTTGCCTTATTTTATCCTCATCTGTATATAAATGCTTAAAGAACTTTGTGTGACTATTTATAACATTCACCCTCCCTTTGACTAATTATCTAGTACTTGTAAGGGCCAGCATGCCAGATCCACTCCTCTGTTCTCCCTGGGAATGAACTTGGGTGTCAGCTCAGGCTATACTCCCGGCACATCCTTTACACGTGGTCCTTGGTGCTCCCTGGACGTGCATCCTCAGAAGTGGCCATGGTGAAAACCCGCACTCTGAAGGCCATGCTTATGGTGAGATCAAATGGCACCCAGATGTGTAAGTGGGGTTGGAGACAGGACACTTCAGCCCCTTCCACGTCATTACCCAAACTACATTGTTCCTGCCTGTGGACGCCTACCCGCATTCAGGATGTGAAGCTTGCATCTATTGAGGCTTTTGGTCAAAGTAAATCTGTTCTCCTGTGTTCTGATTTCCTAACCATTCTGAATGTGCTATTGCAAAACCCACCTATCCATCTTTGACCCAAAGGCAATGCTCCCTTGTCAGTGCTTGCCCTGGTATTTGCAATTTCTACAAGAACATGTTGAAGTACAGTAGTGTGAACCCTGAATGATGAAATGGCCTTTTCATGTTTTTGTTTTTTAATAAGCACTGCTTTTTCTTCCATCAGCATTGTCCTTTTTATAAAAAGTTCAATTTCTATTTCTAGATCTGTTTTTCTGTTCTGTTGTGCCTGTCTCACATTTCTGGACAGAGTTGCAATACTATTCTGTACCACAGAGCAGATAGGACCTCTGCCCTTATGCCTGGCCATGCAGGGCTTCACGGGTGCCCTCCATCTAGTACACTCAAGGTGGCTACAGGCAACCTCACTCAGGCATGTTGTCTGGTTTCGTTCTGTTTCTTTCCCTCTTTGACAGAGGCTCACTCCACAGTTCAGGCTGACCTTGTACTTGCTAGGTAGCCCAGGGTGGCCTTGAACTCACAGAGATCCTTCTGACTCAGCCACCTGAGCGCTACGATCATAGGCATGTGCCACCTCAGCTGGCTCCAACCATGGCTTTGAGATGATTCCGCTTGGCTGACTCTCCTGGCCCAGGCCTGCCTCATAATTATGCCATCTTATGGTTTTCCTAGTGGCCAAAGCTTATGTGTACTGTACAAATTTTTGTCACTCTGCTTATAAAACTGATACAGAGGGGGAACTATCCACTCGGGCCCCCCTCCTGTCCCTCTTTCAGATAGGAGTTTTCTTTTGCTCAATAAAACTCTTCTGCTCATAAAAAAATTAAATAAAATAAAACTGATATAGAAGTGCATTATGGTCATTTGATAATAGCATGTTTGCTTTCTTAGGCACATTCAAGAAAATGTTTTGGAGCAGTTACGACACAATAATGACTAAGAAAAATTAAGTATTATTAAAAACTAACTTTGCCAAAATCAATAAGAACTCCACAGTATATTAGGAGTGTGCTTCCCCTAACACTTTTTGTCATTTATTTATGAAAAATGTATAATGAAACAAGAGAAGCTGCTAAATAAGTGCTATGTAATAAAATATTTTAAAAAGAAAAAAAAAAAAAGATGTGTTTTACTATTCAAGAAAGAGAAATAGAGCCCAATCAAACCAAGCTTGAGTTGAAGCAGAGACTGTAGAGAGCTCTTGATTGTGAGGGGCCACAATAAAATGATAACCGAGGAAAGAGACTGGGTATCTACTGAGGCCTCCTCAGGCTTCGGGACACTGCTGTTACAAGGGTTTGCAGATCTTACTGTGTGTTCACAATTCGGCGTAGTTATTTGCTCCCTCGCATGCACACATGTGGTCCTGAGCCAGGTGAAGGAATATCATTAAGTGTTCTAGTTAGATTTGGGACTTGCGTCCTAGAGGCTTCCTTTCCTAAAGCCCAGCCTGGTATTGTGTGAGCAAGTCCTGCCTATCTGCATAAGAGGCTTCAGGAGAGCAGCTAAGGGCACCACACTGACTTCCAGCCATGGCAGTGTGGATGGTAGCAGGTGGCATTTGCTCCGGTGGCTAGGAGAGGGCGCTTTGTGTGCGCTCTGGCACACCAACTTGAGAAGGACAAACTCACGTCCGAGTCCACATTGCGCCTTATATCCTTGCTAGTCAGCTAAAAATCACACAAGGAATTAATGCAAAGGTTGTCTGTCATCCCCTTCCACAAGCCAGTGTTTTGAGACAAGTTGAGAAGCAGAACCTCCAAATGTGTTCGTACAAAACTTTCTTTAAATTTCATCTGTAGAAGAAATACCAGGTTACAAAACATACAGTTTTCATCCCCTTTGACATAGCGACTGTCCTGCAGGGAAAGATAACATTATTCAGCAGATCCTCTATACATGCGAGTCAGACACATCTGCCAGGTGACTTGCTCCCTTGCATGGGCACAGTCTCCTATGGGCCTGGTGACAGGACTGCCACTGCAGTGACTGGTTGATGGGTAACTCGCTCTGACCGCCAGCTGTCCCCCGTGGGGTAGCTGTGTCACTGTGTATAGCCTGCACTATTGGCAATTTTAGTGCTGTGTTCCATTGTAACTAGAAGCCCAGCTGCCCGCCGTGAGAGCAGGATCTGAGGTCTAGCTCGTCCACAGGTGGCTCTGAGGCGGGCACGGGCAGCAGGTGCCCTGCTCAGGTATATAAAAAACTAAAAGTTACAGTTTCTTCTTCCTTGTATTACACTCAGGTTAAAGTAGTAAAACATGGAAGACAAGATAGTAGAGAGAAAGGGGGTTAGGACCCAGCACAGGTGACCCCCCAAAGGTGTGTACCAACACTGTGGTGCAGTCAAGCTCCTGTCCGGGCATCTCCAGGGTGACGGGTGGGGCAGGAGGGTGCTGGGGAGGCGGCTCTGAGCAGGCAGAGGCACAGCCTCCCTCTGCCCCGTGGCTGGGCTCCATTGCTTTTATCCCTCCTAAGACTGGCAAGACCAAGGAGCCCAGTGGCGAGCATGGCCTACAGCACAGGGCTCCACAGACATGGGAGGGTGGGGAGCAGGCCCTTAGGGGACCAGGAAAAGCCGTACGGACAGGAGCTGCAGGGTTGAGCCACCAGGGCATCAACATGACCTGGAGGGGACTTTGGGCAGCTGGAAGCCTTGCTTGCCCACTTTTCCATGATACCCCTTGAACTAAAACTCCACTTTTAAGATTTTTATTTTCACTTGCCCACAATTACTATTTTTTTCTCTCCCTTCCTTTTCCTCCAGATTTAAGTGAAGACCTGTCTTCAACTGAACTCTGAGCACAAACAGAAGTCTGCATCATTATCTGGACATGGTACAGCCTCGATTGCAGTTCCTAGCCAGGCAGAGAGCATGGAGTGAGGCTATGTAGTTAACTTCAGCATAATCAGTGCCATAGGAAAGAGAACGTTGTTCAGCAGCAGAGAACAGATTTAATAGGTTGCACCTGGCCCTGTGTTCCTCCCCTCTGTTCTCTGAAAAGTTTGACAGCTCATTCAGCATTCCGGTTCTGTTCCTCAGCTTTGCAGCACAGCCTTTTCCTCTGGACTCCCGCAGTGTGCAAGGTTCTGACTCAGCACGGCTGAGGGTGGTGTCACTGCCATATTCTGTGGCAGGAGTTAAGAATGTTGCATGAGGGAAAGTGGTGGGGACATTTCAGAACCGTTTGGCTATCATCTCAGAGTAGCATGGGTGCTGGACCTGTCATCTCCATTTTTCTGCCTTTTGGCTCCTTGCAAGAATGATGGAGACCCCCGTGGGATTCTACCCCTGTTCTGTGTCCTAACTGGGTCCAGGGATGCACCGATGGCGCTGCCTCCCCTTTGGCTCTGATGAGCTCTGAGCGTGTGTCCTCACCTCCTCAGAGCCATGGAAAGCTACTCAGAGCAAGGAACAGTTCCTGGTACTTCTCCTTGGTCCCATAGCATAATTCTAAACATGTAATATGTAGTTCTGTGAAAATATGCTGAAGCTTTATTGATGGGAGACTGTTGATTCCTGATTGCTAACACTAATTAAAAATGACAATAAATTTCTTAACTGTGGGGAGATACAATCATACTGGATGAACCTTTTTCTCCCATAACATATACTCAGCTTTCATTAGGCTGCTTTGAAAGTCTATTAGGGGTCAAAAATACTTTTGGAGTGCGGTTTCATATAGCTTAGTACAGTGTGCTTCTTACAGTGACAACACAGATTTAGAAATCTTAAGTACTTCCTATTTCCATCAAGTTGGTACAGAAAAAAATCCAGTAAGCATATTCTAAGTAACATTTTCTCTCCTTTGCTCTTGCCACACCTCCTATAAATAGCAAACTCAAAATATTTCTGCCTGCTTCCTGTATCCTGTGCTTTCCACTGGCAAACTTCTATCGCAAGGGTAGCTTAAAGTATTTCTCTTGAGTGCTGGCATTTGAAGTTGAGCCAGTAAGATTATTCTGAAATAATAACACAAATAACCTTTCCTTTGCAAGAAAATGTCCCAGTGTGCCATTGGGTGTGGCCAGTGTGGACTGCACCTTCTGCCCTCGTGGGCTCACGTGAACCAAGTTCAGAGCAGGGGTCTCAAGGGAAGGCTTTGACTTGGCTGGAAGCTGCCTTCCCTGGCCTCAGCATCTGCACTGAAGGGTCTTCGGGGCACCTTTTTCTGCTGGTGCCAACCCGCCATACCCCAGGTTGCCTCCATCACAGAGGAGCCTGACCGTATCAGTCCGGCTCGAGTGGGTCATCAGCCTGTGCTCTCTGGAGATTTCTTGGCCATCGAAGGCAGTTCTAGGGCTGCTGTGCCCACTTTGGTCCACAGAAGACTCTCACAGCACGTGTCACCTAACATCTTGGTGACATGTCCCCAAGCAGGGTAGGCCTTTCTCAAAGAAATACTCATTTATTATTTCATATACTTACACCGACAGTGCGATATTCACCCTCCATCGCTCTCTGTGAGGCTCCTCAGTGAGAAGCTGAGGAAAGATGACATGCTATACTCCAGCAAACCTGCCATATAAGGGGGATCCCAATAAGGATCCCACCAGGGAACGTCCCTTCATGTTAGCTGGTGAGCAAACAGGATGGAAAGAGGTGGGGCACCTTGAACAGAAGCTGCTTACTGATTTGTGTGATTCAGACACAAGCAGCAGATGTGAGCTGGCATGAACCCAGGGCCCCTGCAGCAACCCTCTCCCAGCAAGAAGAGCAGAGGACCTGTGGGGTGCCAGCCTGGCGTGGAGAAGAAGGGAAAGGAAGGAAGAACTCGAGGGCAGATAGGCTTGGCTTCAGAGGGCCGCAGGGACACATGTAATTCACTTTGTTGTTTCAAAATAATAGAAACTTCTGTCCGAGAGCTGCAATGCTTCCCAAAGGGAAGGACGATGTTTTCTTGGTAGGAAAAGGGCAAACAGAACTATTTGGCAACAAAAAGTAGCCGTAACATTTGCAGGGGCCAGGTGTGGAGGTGGTGCCGTAGGCCCCGCACTGTGGCCTGCTGGGCAACAGGAAGAAAAGTCCAAAGCCAGCCTCTGTAACTTGGTGACGTGATGACGCTCTGCTCCAAAATCAAATAATGACCAAACAAATAAACAAATATTGGAAATGTCTGCATGAGGCCCCGCATTCCGGTATCTCTCAAGAATAAGCTTAGGAAAATTGCTATAATTAGAAATCTACAGTCACTTGAAACCAAACAAACAAAACAGGACAGAAAGTAAAGAAAATGTGGATAGGAAAAAAATATTATTCATTAAATGATTAAAAGCAGTTAAAATTTCAAGGAATAATGATGAATGTGAATGAGTTACCACAGAACTAAAGTGAAGAGGCTCTTCCACAGAGCTGGGATAAAAATCAAACACCCACTAGCACTTTACACTCACAGGACGTAAGGTAGGACATTAAAAGCCAAACCTCACCACACACTGCAAGCAGTGGGTTGAAAGGAAGGATGCTGCTTAGCAAAATTATCAGGGGATTGAACTTTTAATTGTGCTCCTGAAAAGAAATAAAAGCTGTCGACCTTTGCGATACACCCCTTTCCTTGCACCAACAGTCCTGTCTACTCACTCAGTGGAAGATCACAGAAAAAGCATGTGACGTCTCTGGAAGGATATTCTTTATTCCACAAAACTGACAGCTCCAGTCATGTCAGCTATCCCAAATACGTACTTGCATGATTTTCTCTCTTACTTTTCTTTTTCTGTCTCCTTTTCCCATTCCTCTACTTTACTACAGTACAGAAACCATGACTGAATACCTCTCACCTTGTTCTTCTTAATGTGTGCCATTTCTAATGACTTATCAATTAATCTCTCTTTAAAGTAAACTTTTTTAAAAAATAAAGGAAAAAATGACAAGGAAAAAAATTAAAGCCTATTTAAAGTAGGCTTTAATATTTAATTACTTGGCTGAGGAGATGGCTCAGTGGAATAAGTGCTTTCCTGGTAAGCACAAGGGCCTGAGTTCAATCCCTGGTTCCACCAAAAAAAAATTATTTGACCAATTCTGCATGTCTGCCTGTTAATCTGAATGAACAACAGACTTGATAATGAATATATGTACTGAACAACCATTGTTAAATTTTTATTCTTATCTTAAAACTTGTATCGTATGCCCATTGCTTGTTATTCTTTCTTTCCACTATTTGTTTTTACTATTTAAAATAAAATAAAAACAGCATACTGAAAAACAATAAATTTGTTATCCCTCTTTAAAAAAAAGAGCAGTGTTTTTCTGCGATGGTCTGGGGCAGAGAAGGGGGCATTTGGGCTATGAAAAGCTGAGGAGATCCATCTGACATTTGGAAAACACACTCCTCCTCCTTTGAAGGACTTGACCTTTGCCTAATAGTTCATTGGCCCATAATCACAGTGCATGATGATGGCATTCAATGTGGGGAATAAGAACGCAGACTTAGAGCACCTTAGTTTGTCTTCTTTTTTGTGACCTCCTTAGACTAGATGATATTCTCTGGGCCTATTAGAGTGAACGTCCCCTAGAGTTTCTAGCTCACACTGTGCTCTGTGGCGAACACCTGCTTCAGCCTGCATGGTAGTAAAGGTCCAGTAAGGTTTGGCCAGCACCCTCTAGTTACGTCGTGCTCTCTGCCCCTGTAGAACTAGCCCAAAGCCTCTGCTTACAGACTGCATTGTTAGGCCTCCTGCCTCAGGATTTCCCGCTGGTCCTCAGTGGGCTGCTGGGTGGGAGGAAAATGTGAGGTGCACGTGCTTCCGGCATCCTCCACTTAGATAGGTCTGCTTTCTCCCACACGAAGCTGTGGCTCTTGACAGCTACTTCTGCCTTCAGCTGCAGTGCTTGCCTTGTTCTGGTAAATGTCTCTATTCTTTGCTCTCACCACCTTGAGGCACACAGAGATTTCTTCAACAGCTTGCTTGTGGGGACTTCCAGCATCTTCTGTTGGCTTCTCATGACCCCATCCTTCCCTTATAAATAGTCTTTTCCTTGAAATCCTCTCCAGTTATGAATGTGCTTTCTCTCTAGCCTGAGCCTGACGCCTCTGACAATGAGCTGAGTCACTCATGCATCAGTTTGCTCACTGTGGGGTCACACATTTGTCATCCAAAGGCCTCAGCCTTTGAATGACAAATGTGTGACCCCACAGTGAGCAAACTGTAAGGTATTTCTCTAAACCTCTGTCTTATAATATCATATTGGGGAGAGAGAGAGAGTCGCACCAACAACTTCATGTGTGTATTAGTCAGAATAGGTTATGGTAGCTTGCAGTAACATGGATTCCAAACCTCAGAGAATGGAACACAACAAAGTCATGTTTCTGAGGGATATCAGGATGTATTTTGGAACAAAGATTGTCCTCGATATAGAGGTGCCCACAATTTGTGTATAGACAAACACACACACACACACACACACACACACACACACACACACACACACTCCTAGGAACACATACTCCAGAATCACAATCTGTACTAACAGTTGAACTTTCAGTCTTAGTACAAGAAGTAAAAGAGAAATGTATATGGTTCAAGACATTTTAGACAATTTTAAAATCCAAAATCTTTCTCACAGATACCCTGAGGAAAAGCAGATGTGACTCACACTGTGTGCCCCCAAGACTGAGTGTCACAGAGCCTAGTAGGGATGTGTCTATCAGGATCTGAGGCAATTATTGCTGACCTTGAGGTAACTTCTTGAAAGTAAGCCTGCAGCCCTACCTTCAGGTAGCAGAGCCTGTGAAAGCGGTGATTCCAAACACGCTGGGAAACATGGAAAAGGACGGTGAAACTACAGAACATGTGAGCCCAAACCGACATGCAGGATGTATGAAGAGGTCCTTTTCAGACTTATGTCTGAAGAAAGCAGGGCAGAGGGCCGGGGAGGTGGCTCAGTGGAATATACGCTTGCCTGGCAAGAGCAAGGGCCTGAGTTCAATCCCCAGTTCCACCAAAAAAAAAAAAAAAAAAAAAAAAAGCAGGACAGACTGAACTAAGGTATAATTTAGGTATATGCTTTCTGGACCACCTTAGGTCAACCTAAGGAAGGAAATGAAACAGCCACAGCACATAGCTACAGTCAGCTTGTCAGTGGTCCGTCTTTAGCACTCACAGGACACAGGGCACTGAACAGGAAACAAGCTAGGGAAGGACAATGAGAACAAAATTTTGAGATAGGTCTGTGGTTGATGCAGACTAGAAAATAGTCAGAAGTAGGAATCCAAAGGTTCACATAGAAGGAGCAACTCACTTGGAACTTCTAGGTCCGATGAAAATGATTATTGCCATATTGAAGATAAATAAAACAAGAGCAATTCAGAGGAAAAGCAGTTTTGTGTATAATATTTCTGCAGACCATTTAAATACCAGCAGGAATTTTACATGTGTGCTCTGAAATTGCCACTAATTTGCCAAACTAACTGCTATAAAAGTGAGATTCCAGAAAGCAATCAGTAGCAACAATTAGAGAATTTCGAGGAATGATATTAAATTTCACCATCTGCAAAATTACAGGAGAAATGTGCTAAATAATATTTTTATCACTTATTTATTTGTTTGTTTGTTTGCACAGGGTCTCACTGTGCAGCTCAGTAATCTAGTCTCCCTTGCCAGCACGGTGGGCCCGGGATTCTGAGGCCAGCACGGCAAGTGGTCCTGGGGATCGAACTTGGGAACTTGAGCTGCCAGACAGGCACTCAGAGCTCCGAGCTATCTCCCCAGCCACTGATAGCTACGTTTTGGACATATCTAGGATGCCAAGCTCCTCTGCCTTCTCCTGGGTGCTGCATCTGCCCCTTCTGACTTCTCCACCAGGATTTGAACCCTAAATTCCTACTGACTCAACGTTGCCCTATAGTCATCTTTTCCTTACTCAGATCTTCTTGCCTGCACATGCCCATAACCCCGTGCCCTACCCAGGGCTTCACACTGCATGCTTACAATGTAAGTAGGCCTGTGTCTGTCCCTCTGTCCTAACACACGTTACGGGATTTTTGCAGATGGTAAAATTTAATATCATTCCTCAAAATTCTCTAATTGTTGCGACTGATTGCTTTCTGGAATCACACTTTTACAGCAGTCAATTTGGCAAATTAGTGGCAATTTCAAGAACACACAAGTGGGAGAGGCATCTTATTAGCCTCTTTCTCCTCAGCAGAGTTCGAAATTAGGCCTGCGTCAGTACCGGTGGCAATGCTGCGAAGTGCTTAGCTAGTAACACAAGCGCGGAGCCTGCTACCACGTTCCGGTTGATGACACAGTTTTGCTTCTTCAGACAGCATGCTTATATGTTTTACCTGCAATTCTTTACGGCCTTAGGATTCCGAGCAGACTCTGTACCCAGGTGCCTCCGAGGACCTTGTGTCCCTTGGTCCGTGCTGTGGATCCACTTCTGAAGGACTCATGTTTACAGCTTCATTTTTGGTGCTCAGATATGGAATGAGCCAAACATTTCACAGCCAGTTTTATGCATTTATTAAAATGCCTTCCAGTGAGAGCTCTTTAAACTCAAATTTGCCCCTTTCCACTTACATTACCGAAGCGATTTTCTAAAGTAATGAGGCAATTCTGCCACTTTTAGAATCTGAATGATTTGGTGGAATGGCCCTGACTTTGGGGTGAAATTCAGAGCCCTCCAAGAGCCAGGAAATTAAAGTGAAGCTCCAAGAAGTCTTTGCAGCCCCCTCCCCCACAGGGGCCAGCGGCAGCTGCGAGACACCGTGCGCAGAGCTCCTCTGCTGTTATCACGACTAACTATGGAGCAGATGCAGTTGCTACCCTCGAATTGTCTTTCTGCTGAAAATATTTCTTTGCAGAAGTCCAAGATTTGTGCTGCACGTTTCTCCTTTAGATCTGTTGCTTTGACGGTGACAGAATCCCATCTTTTTTCTTTTCAGAATAATTAATTCACCAAGGAATGTGACAACTATTAACCTAAAGATTCAAACTTTTTCTTCACTCTGTTCTTTCTGGTGTGTCTTTAAGCTTTGCCTTAGTTCAGTCTGCCCTGATTATTTTTTAGTGGAAGCAGGGATTGAACTCCGGCCCTTGCTCTTGCCAGGAAAGCGCTTATTCCACTGAGCCATCTCCCCAGCCCTCTGCCCTGCTTTCTTCAGACATAAGTCTGAAAAGGACCTCTTCTCACACCCTCCATGTTGGTTTGGGCTCATGTGTTCTGTAGTTTCACCGTCCTTTTCCATGCTTCCCAGCAAGTTTGGAAGCACCGCTTTGAGATTTTGTTGCGATTTTCTCAGATGCCCAATCCGGTCCCCTCTGCCACCATTGCAGAGTGTCTTGGTGATGCTGCATTTACTTGGATGTTTTTCTAAGAATGTCTTCTTCAGATTTTTATTTTTGTTTTTCAGAAATCCTCTTCAGAGCTCTTGGTCACATCTTCCTTAATTTCCCAGGGAAACAGTTCTGTAGTTAGCTTTATTTTCTTCATTCATCTGCTCTTCAGTGACTTTCCAAGATAACATTAGTGCTGCTTTGTCCAGACAAACACAATTGTGTCTCACCTGTCCTGCAGAGGGACTTCTCTAGGGTGCAGCGTCCCACCTTTGAGAAGGACAAACTTGTGGGGGGGTTCACATCCTGGCCACTGTGGTCTCAGGTACGTGGAGACTGTTTTTCATCAACCTTGGCTCAAACCGCTAGATGCCAGTAGTGGCCCCACATGTGTCTCCAGATGTTGTCCCACGTTCGGGGATGCAAGGCCATGCCCGTGGAGAATGTGACAACTATTAACCTAAAGATTCAAACTTTTTCTTCACTCTGTTCTTTCTGGTGTGTCTTTAAGCTTAGTCCTTGTGAGGGGACACGCCAGGTCTGTGAAGGTCCATATCTGCTGAACTGACAAGCATGACTTGAATTCAGGGTAGAACGTCTACCTTTTCAGGAACTCCCAGAAGGAACAAATAGTCTTTCTCAACTACGTTATAGCACAGATAAATGGCTCCTGGTCAGGAAGCTTCAATTTTAGGGCCCTAAGTTATATTTCAATCACGTTTTTCACTCAAGTTTTTGTCAATTAGAAAAAAAAATGACTCTGCAGAATGTGGTGTGTGCACCTCTAAATTCGGCACTTTGGAGTGGCTGAGGTAGGAGGATCGTAGATCGGAACCCGGTCTGGACAACTGATGAGCTTGGGAGAGCCTGTCCCAAGGTCAAAACAGAAAGTAGGGCTGAGGATATAGCTCACTCAAAGGCTCTGGGTAGCACACACACACACACACACACACACACACAGAGGCATGCGTGCACACACACGTAGACACATATACATGAGCACATACACAAGAACACGCACACACACAACGCACGCTGAACACTTCATTCTATAGTCATCTAACATAAAACTGATTTTCATGTCCCGAGCAACCTCTTTCTTTTGCACTGTTATATCTTTGTATACTTGGTCTTTGTTTTTTTTTTTTTCTTTCTATTATTAATGAAGTGCTTTCAATTTTGGTCAGTATCATGGTTGGAAATTATCCACTGGAGGTTATGTGGTTGCAGTAAGTTGGCTCCGTCTGAAGACAGAAGAGCTATGCTTCCACCAACCAGTAGTGTTCTTTACCTTTGGAATCTATGAAGGGAGTGGTCACAGAGGGTGACTAGGACAACGGCAGGGCCTAAGCCTGTGGGAAATGTTTTCTCTTCTTGATTCATGTGGCAGTTTAATATGTGCTTATTTAAAGTAATTCTTGTAGAGGCGATGTTCCTAACATCGAGTTCTTCTGAATATTAGTTCCCTGTTGACTAACCTCCCTAAAAAGTAACACTTCAAAACATTTGGGCACGCTTCATGACAGATGAGTCTTACAGTTTTTTAATGTGATTTTAATATTTTATTCACTTAAACCTTTTAATGATTTATTAATTAGCTAATTAAAAATAATTATCTTCATAATGTCATCTTATGTATTTCTTGCAATGATGTTTGGAGATATTTCTGTGTAATTATTTTCAAAATTACAAACACACGCACTCAAAAAGAAGTTTCATCAAGTTGGGAGCAAGCCAGCACAGCTGTTAACTTTCAAACTTTTAAACCATTAAGCTCTTATTGTCTCATTAAAAGTCCACTCAGAATTTAACTAGCAATTCTACACATTGAAATCATGGAAATAAGTAAGAGGAGCAGTTATTAAAAAAAGAATTTGTGTGTTCAGAGAAGACTTAATTCTGTTTTAAGGTTATGACAAGAATTATCTTTTTTTCTAAAACTATGTTATGAAAGTAGGATCTGGATAAAGTATTAGTTTGTAACTAATGAAATAATGAGAAGTTGAACGAAGTAATTCTCACCCAGAGGATGGGCTGGGTAGTTCGGGAGCTCCCCACACAGTGACTGCCATCACCAGGCTCATGGTGCCTTGGGTGCACCGTGACTAGGAGCCTAAAGGGAGCCAACGCCTGAGAACAGAATGGAGAAGCCCTGGGTGGCCACATACTGCGGGTGCTGTTCAGGCTTCTGCAGCAACACAGGCCATGGCAGTGACACAGAAATGTGAAAGATAGAAGGAAAGAATTGGGGAAACCGCCCGAAGAGCCAGCATGTCAGAAGAGAATTTCCAAAGCTGTCAAAGGAATCATGGAACAAAGAAAGGCAGAGGTACTTGCTGCAAAAATAGAAAAACTCTGGGATTCACAGTGAAGTGGCAGTGAGTGAGACCATGTGGTTCTGCACAGATGACCCACTGGACCACAGGACTGAGGTCAAATGCAGAGACGCAGGGACACAGCGTTCCTGTGCCTGCCCTGGGCTGGCACAGGAGATTCCATAGATTCCCACTATGGAATCTTCTATCCTTGGCCTCAAAATAAAGAGCATATCCAAGCATCTTTGGCTTGTGTGTCTTTTGTTTATTATCTGTTGTGACTGTGGGCTTCAGGGTTCCCTCTGGCCTAATTCTATCCCTACACTGAGGCCTCTTTCTCTGTCTGCCATTTCCTTTCAGCCCCATTCTGAGTCCTGTTTCCCTGATATACATTCCAGGGCTGGAAAATGTGTGCAGTAATCCCTTTTTTTCCCCAAGATCCCTTCCCTCAGCCAGAATTTTCCCATCTGAGTGACTGCCCAATGGATGGATCCACAGCCCCACAGCCAAATTCCTAGGAGCTGGTCCTTAGGGAATCACAAGCAGTAGCTAAACTGAATGAGTCAGAGCATGTAAAAACTGGCCAGGTAAGAGGTAAAATAAGAACTTTGGATTTTCAAAGCATAGGAGGCTCTATAGGAGTTGCTATGGATATAATTTCATTGCATATTTTAATAAAGTGTGAGATTTATCAGAGTATAAAAATATGCAACTGAAAACAAGAATTTAGACTTTTTGATTTGCACAGGAGGAGCGGCAGCTGAGCCTGCATGCAATTTCAATTGTACCTACAGTTTCTCTGCTACAGAACTGTCTAAACCAAACACAGCAAAACATCTGCACACATTCAGCTCTTGTATGCAATGTCCCCCCCAACTCTCTTCCTTAGCATTAAGTGTTACAGTGTATGAGGTAAGTAAAGAAAGAGAAGCAAATAAAGGGCCTCGTCACAGGTCCCCACCCTCCGGGCGGTGGAAGGTCCGCCAAGGAATGAGCTTCTCACAGCTAAAAGGGTTGCTGAGGGCAGACAAATAAACCCAGAATGGAACTGCTTATTTATTTAATGGTCTGCATGTTATAAATATTTCATTGAACAATACTCAGGGAGAAATCCTCTTGAATGTACAATAAAAGTGAACAAGAAATACTGCGCAGGAGAGCACCGTGCCGGCTACACCTGAGCCTGCCGAGTGGGGCTGCCATGCGTCAAGAGCCGTGTGGGCAGCACACATTTCTCTGCAGAAGCAGCGTGCTCTCAGGTTAGATAAATGGGTGTCTTCACGCTGGAGTGTGCTTGCCGCTGAGCCACTGTACTCTTAACTCTCAAGGCTTGCTTTTGATGGACAACTTTAAAATTTTATGTGAGCATAAATCCTGGGTAGTGCAGGTAGACAGAAACTGATGGGATTTTTTCCTTTTTAAATACAGCCCCCCATAAACTGTTTCACAGCTTAAGTAACATGAGGATGGTATCCACTTTGAACAGTGGAGACGATGGTACACAGCAGCTAACTGACTATTATCCCTCTAATAAATGTAACTTGTTAGGAGGCTGAGCTCATAGCATACCATCTATCCAGTACTGTTCTCATAAGATTTGCATCTGATCCAAAAAAAAAATGCAGTATCATATGGAATGTTTTTAAGTTGAAATGATCTGGCTCAGGTAGCCCCCATTACAGGTGTGGTTTGGCTGATTCTGCCTCAGTGCGAAGGGCCCGAATTTAGGTGAGTATTGATCCTGACTCTGGGAGGTACAGGAAGATGACAGGAAGCATTGTGTTGCTGAATAAAATGTATGCATAGATGATTATAGGCTGATTAATAAGTGAATAAGGGCTGGGGAGATAGCTCAGTGGAATAAATGCTTCCCTAACAAGTGAATATATGCAATCACTGAAAAGCTTGCCAGGAATTTACTCACAAGATATATGAATCAAGGCAATTGCACTTACTGATGTAAACACTTTAAATGTCTCTAGGAGCTTCAGACAGCAAAGGTCGTTCACCTCATAGACAATATGGCCAGAAGCTTCCACAAGAGACCAGGAGACACAGCTCTGCCATCTTAGAGGGGAAGGTTTGGGAGGCCCTAGTAAGAGATACGGTGGTCGTGTTCTCTGCAGGGCTGCCTTTGGGCTCCTCGTCGATGACTTCCGGTTGGTTCCAGCTAATGGGGTTTCCCTGAGAAAGAGCAGAGGACAGAAGGAAATGAAGGTGGGCTGCGGTTCATCTTTCCCACACATTCACCAACTAGAGTGGGAGTTGCCCCCGCAGGTCTCGGCCCTTGCTGCAGCTCTCAGCTGGTGTGACTGCTCCTTTCGGCGTCCGTGTCCTCAGTCAGTCCCGGCTGCTGCTCCTCGAGTCCCAGCACACGCTAGCACCACTCACATTCCAGTAAGTGGACCCTTTCCAAAATGCTCATCAACCTGCCACCTGAGGTGGCCCAGTGTCCTGCTGGATCCCCCACTTTTCATCTTCCAGGACACCTCCTGCTACCAAAGCCAGAGCCAGGGCCTTGAGTTACAATCCCTATCTCTTCCCAGGAGTGGACACAGGTGGATGAGTGTCTTTCCAGAATCTGCTTATCAAGTATCTCTCTGGGGACATTGGTGTCTGAGCGTTTTCATTTAACTTCATAATAGACGTGCTAGTGACCAAGTGTGTCTGTGAAGAGTCCTGCTGCAGAAGTGCGAGGCATTTCTAATGCTGAGGCCATATCTACATGGAAGGGGGACCCCGCCCTGAGGTGCTGTATGCAGAATGACCCTTCAGACACCCCGTAGCTTTCATTCAGCAACTGACATGACCAGGGTCTTTTCCAGAATGTTACATTAGGAAATACTCTGCAGTTCCTTCTCAGTGACAGGCAGGTGGGCCTATCAGTAACATGGAAAGGAATATTTTTTTGGTTTCCTGCAGTTGTATTTCTCCTTTTCTAGGATCTGTTAAACTGCTTTCATGTGCCCTATGCTGTCCTGACTCTGCATCACCCTCACTATATGGATTTATTTTGTAACATATAAAAAATTAACTCTTAATTCGTACATTTTCACCCTCACATGTTTACACTGAGCCCAACCTTTACCAGACCTAACCAGTGCTGCTTATCTTTTAGTACCATTGCTTGTGCCTTTTTCCTTTTCTTGTTCTAAAACAGGGCTGCAAATGTTGCTGAGACTAGGCTCGAACTCCTGGACTTGATGACTCATGCTTGCAGCCCACCCTCCAGACTCGCTGAGATTGCAGGTGCCAGCAGCACAAGGTGTTTTCCAGCCCTCATGTGAGCTGCTTGCCTGCAATGCACCTCATCAATCCTGCCTTTCTGCTTCAGCTGTGAGCACTTCCTTCCTAGGGCGCTAAAACTGCACAGAAAATAGGGTGAGCATAATCTTGAAAGAATGTTCGTGTCTGATGCAACTGATGCCTACAGAAATTGCCTCCCTCAGAGCCTTTCCAAATAGTTTGGAGGCAAAAATGGGACGAGTAAGAAGCTGCACATGAAGAGAAGTGTCCTTTGAGCTGCCTGGGCTGAGTCCCGCTGAGGCAGCTCTGCCAGCGCCACAGTGAGCGGACGCTCACTAGGTCAAGAGCCTGAGCTCCTAATACATCTAATAATGGGCAGAGAAGGACCCACCAAAGGCTAGCGGGTGCCTGCTGCATATACTCGGCTGCGATGTAAGCATGACGCTGCTGCGAAGTAGGAGGACTGGGGCCAATTTTTTGTTTGTTTGCTACCAGGAATTGAACTCAGGACCTCATCTTGCCAGGCATCGCATAAACAGAAAAGCAACATGGATATCTAGGGGTTGAAAGTGGCCTGAAAAATCACTGATGGGAAGGAAGTGAACTAATGAGCCCACATTAATGAACTAATGAAACCCGACTTCGAAACTGCACTAAGTGGTCCTCTTTAGAACACAGCCGCGGAGAGAAGCAGTTGTACAGAGACAAATTAGAGATGCAGAGCTGGACTAAGATAAATAGTGAAACAAATTACTCAGAGTACGGCTTGAACCACAGAACCTTTTAACTGAAATAAAATTAGTGAGCTAATAGACAAGGTCAAAAACTCTGACAGAAATTGCCAGTAATGGCCAAAGGACAGAGAGAGAAGAACTGAGCGTAGGAGGAGATGAAAATAGAAGTTCCCTATACATTTTAAAGCAATTACAGAATGGGCAAAATGTATAAAAACTCAGATTGAAAGGGCACATGAAGTCCAGCTAGAACAGATAAAGAAATAAAACAAGATATAATTGAATTTTAAAATATAGAAAAATGAAATTTCAGGGAAAGTACAGCAAATATAGTTTTTAAAATAGCTAAAGTCTCAGAGCAGCCAGCGAGCCCAGGGCCTCCACACAAGTGACAATGTACTGAACAGATTCCAGGAGAGGAGGAGAGCAGAGGAGGGGAAGAACGCGAGTGAGGAGTCTTTAGACGATAGCAATTTTCTCATCAAATTAGATATAAACTTACCCCATGACCAAGCAGTTCTGTTTGTTTGGCTTTATACAAGTGAAGTGAAGGCATTTGTCCACAAGAATGATTGAATGAGTCTTCTTATGCCTGCTTTTTTTAATCTGTGTATTTGGTACAGGGTCTCACTGTGTAAATCAGACTCTTAATGTTCCTTCCGTTTCTAGCCTCACCAGTGCTGGGATTCTAGGCATGTGCCACCAGACTCAGTGGTCAGCTCAGCAGGCCCAAGGATGGGGCCAGAGTGGCACATGGGGCTGGGGGACAAAGCCTGGTCACTGTACTTGCCAAAGCAGGCATTAGTCCACTGAGCTATTTTGCCAGTACTTCATGCCTGCTCTTTATACAATAGACCAAACTAGGCATGACCAGGTGGTCAAGAGGAGGAGGAGGAGGAGGAGGAGGAAGAAACACTGTCAGTCTGTTACACAGTGGAGAAATACTGGGGACCACCCAATAGCAGGGAACTCCAGAAGAGCTCATGCTGCATGCTTCTGTTCATACACAATTTAAGGGAAACGGGGTGGTGGAAATGTAAGTATGGAGGAGGCAGAGCATGATGGAAAGGAACCCAGAAGTGCTGGACTGATGGCAGCTTGCGCTGCACTGTGCATGAGACACAGAGTTATCTGCAAAGTCAATGTTCCCAGGACTGTGAGCAGGTGAGGAAACAGAACTCCACAGAGGCCTTGGGGCCAGGGCAGGCAGCCATGGGTGTGGCACTAGATTCTTACCTGAGTCGGTAATGTTGGACCATATTTTAATAATAAGTTTAGTTATCAAGATAAATGAGGGGCCAGGGAGAAGGTTTCAGGCCCTGAAAACCATCAAAGTAAATGACTACTGGGAAAGCCGAACATAATTTTCCTTATTAAAGGTTTTGGTGAACTACTATCTTCTCTGTTCAAGCTTAGTTACAAAAAGCATAGAACTGAATAAAGTATACAATTCAATTTCTAGGGAGTTTATAGCCATTGTTCAAAGAGTTCTTTAATTTTGAAATTTCTATTCCTCCTAGTACCTCCTGTATACAGCCACAACAATTGGTACAACTCAGCATGCAGGGAAAAAAGGGAAAGACTTACTTAATACGGGATTAAGGGATTGAAAAATGGAGATCGTTCCTTTTGAAACATTTGGCTGTATAACTTTAGTTGATTGAAATGACGAAGATTAGCAATACAGATGTTTTATCTCAAAGATGAGGGGCCACTTATTTTGGCACACACAGTAAAGAGGTCACTGAAGCAACTATAATGTTACTTTTGTCATGGTCTGAATTAAATAACCCAAATGGAACGAAATTCATATATTTTCATTTAAACCTTATCAAGTAAGAAACTTTTTAAAAGCTTCTTTTAAATTATAGTATTGAATTTCTCCTGGTTTTCCTCCTTGAGGGTAACAAATAATAAAATATACACACTTCGATCTAGAAAAATACTCAGTTCTCCTGAACTGTCCTACTTAATTTCAGATTTTCAGAGGAATGAATGGCTGTCTTGGGGAACCACAGGCCTAGCAGGCCAAAAAACTTCTCAGCATAAAAACGTTAATATGGTGAATTTTATGTTTTTACTTTCAATAATTCATTTGAGTGTGTCAAATGCATTGTCCTCATGACTTCAGCATAAAATTCACACCAAATTTTAACACCTAGAAGCCTGTTTACATTTTGTATATTAGAATAATAAAACAGGAAGCCCGTGAGTAAACCTAAGGCTAAAAAGCCACTAGCATGGAGAGTCAGCTAATGTCAACTATGAATAAATACTCAGCATGGCCTTAGCCTTGCTGCCTCCCAGCAAGGCTGGTTTCTAAATGTGAATCAACACATCAAAGCAGAACACCCATCCTTACGTGAAAGGGGACAACATCCGAGCTCAGTTAAAGCGATTTCCCTGGGTGCCACTGCTGAGGGACAGAACTGGGATCCAAACTCTTACTTATAGGAGGTGAAGCCAATTTTCTTTCCAGTACACAATTTTACTTTTCATTTTCAAATCAGGTGCTGATGGTAACCTTCTTGCCTTGCTTTGAATCCGCTATGCAGAGTCTTCATTTTAATTTATAGTTTGGGGACTTCAGGGTTGAGGATGCAGGAAAGAAACCAGGCGTTAAGAACCGGGGCAGGCAGCCTCTGTCTCTAAGTGCCTGCGGCTCCTCCCCTGCAGACCCCGCTGAGCCCACCCTGGCCCCAGAGGCTGTAGCCTGGACCAGATCCAACAGTTCACTGACCTGCAGGGACCTCCAAAGCCTTCAGCAGAGAGGCCCATGCCGCTGTCACACCACCTGAATCACCCCTAGGGCACCGACTCTGCCACAGCCAGGCCTTAATGGTTTAAAGCCCCAAGCCTGTTAGAAAGCCCAGCACATCCCTCCTTCCCTACAGGGCGGTCCACTGAGACAAAGGAAGATTGGATTTTCTTGCCGGTTCAATTCTTGGCAATTTCTTTCAAAGTATTAATCGTGCTTGAAGGCCAAACTCCCAAGTCTTTGATGTCCTCCTTCATCCCCTGCAGCAGAATTAATTGATCCCTCTGTGTTTTCAGAGGTCTTTGTTTGTGTCTCTACAACAAAAGCCTCGGAAGAATCCCAGGCCTTGAGTCCTCTGACAGGGCTGCAGGCCGAGCAGGTGGAGGGGCGAGGGGCTGCGGAAGGGGAAGGGTCCCAGCTTCCTCGCTGGCTTGTGGAGTAGGATTGGGGTGAAGGCAAGCTGACAGGGGTGGGGGAGACGTGGCTCTGCACTGCCTGGCTGCCCCCCGTGAGGCAGCGTGTGCTCCTGCGAGGACTTCCTGTGCCTGAGAGGTGGAACAGAAGGAGTCGGAGAGAAAGGAGACAAGGAAATTGTTCAGCTTCAAATTTGTGCTTTTACGAAGATTAAAAGTTCTACTAGACTCTATTCAAGGCATCCATAGCAACCTTCCTGGAACCTTACTCTGAGTCAAAAGAGGAAGATGAGAGAATTCAAAGAACAGTTAAATTATCCATCTTTTAAAAATGGGGTGTATTGCTGTATTTTGTTGCTTCTTAGTCATTTCTCTTTGCCTTTCTGTTTTTATTCTTTAAAATAAAAAATAAAAATAAAACAATAAGAAATGGAGGCTCATACGTATCGCATGGGCCAGCATACCCCCAGAGGCAGATTATCTTTTCCTGGTGTTTCACCTCCTCAAGAGAGGCAAAAATTTTCCCAGTTCTAGGAAATACTGTGGAGAGAGAAAGAAAGGGAGAGAGGGAGAGAAGGAAAGAGGGGGAAAGGGAGAGGAAGAGAGACACAGACAGAAACAGAGACAGAGACAGAGAGACACAAAGAGAGAGAGAGACAGAGACAGAGAGACAGAGACAGAGACACAGAGAGAGACACACACACACATATAGAGAGAGACTGAGAGAGAGATTTTTCTGAGTGCATACTTCAGACTTCCTTTTTTTCCTAAATAAGCCCTTCCCATGTCTCTCACTGAAGTGAACTAAAAAATTTTCCCACAAAGGAGGCAGTGAACCTACAAACCTGTTCTCCAGCTGGGATGGGTTAGGCTGCCTAGCAGGGCTTCAGGAACCTCCCTGGCTCTGTCTGGCAGCATAAGGACATGCTGGTCAACCAGGTACATTCTCGATCCAAGCCAGAGGATCGAGAGAGGTGGTGCTTCAAGAGAGGTGCGGGATGGCTGTGGCCACAAAACTTCGGAGACATGAGTCCCACATGGGGACCCAGAGGCAGAGTTTAGCAGGGCACGGAGACTCCATGCAAGGGCAGGGAAAGCACCCACACCTCCTAAGAGTTCTGTGAGGCTGCGCTGGTGTCTGAGGTGCGCAGGCAGGAGTCGGCCACTGTACACCAGGGACAGGCCCGCTCTCACCTCATAGCAACCCACGGAGCTGAGGTCAGCCTGCCATGCAGGGGAATCTGAGTTACGCAAGACAGCTGAGATCCCTGCTCAGAAAGCCTGACAACGGTCTTTTTCTTTCTTTTTTAATGATGTAAGCACTAAGCATGGGCTTTGGAGACAGATTGTTCTGGTTTTCAGCTGTAGCCCTGTTGCTTCTAGCTGTATAATTGGAAAGTGATTATGAACCTCTGTGAGTCACCATTTTATCACAGACACGAGGAGATTTTAGAGACTAAAAGGAGAAAATGCGCGCGGCTGCTGCGTGGTGCCTCCCGCGCGTTCCTCAGCTGCCGACGTTCGCGTCGCCCATTGCTGACACTCGGGACCGCCCGCTAGCTCCCTCCATCTCTCCCGGTTTTCTTACGTCCTTATGAAAACAACAGAAAGAAATTATTCAATGCACCTTTGCAAGTTGTAAATGCAGAAGAAATCTGTTCAGTATGTGTCCCGTCGGATAATACATTCATCAGGCCCAAAATGCTCAAATAATCCCTCTACAATCTACTGCACAAGATGGAAGTTTGGGAGCAAGTCAACGATGACGCCTACGGATAGAAAGTGTCATCCAACTGAGAAGAGATTCCCTTACAGCAGGAAGGAAAGCCCAAAGAAACTCAGTTTTGCAAGAGTCAGTTATTTAACCATTCCTGTGAGCACATTAATACTTCAAATATAGTTGTTTCATAATATGTAACATTAACGTGTCAACAAGGACAATTTTTTTTTTAATGAGAAAAAAACTATGTTGGTCCAATTTTTATTTAGGAAAATTATGAAGCATCCTAAGCATGCAGAGGAGAATGTGAGCTACGGGGCCCTTCTTGATAAAGCCTTTGTTTAATTCTAACCTTCTGCTTACGCTGCCAAAGCTGCTCAACCTGTTCAGAGGCAGCCACGCCCTCTACCTCAGCTCTCTGTGCTGCTCCAGGGGCCTCACCCCAAGCCTGCACCACTCAGCACCTTGATCTTCAGCTACATCCTGCTGTTGGGTGCATTTTAATATTTATGTAAACAACATTGTAGATAAGAAAATAACAAGAAGCACTTTGCAACTTGCTTCTCACAGCACAACGTTTGGGGATTTATCCATGTTGATGTTTAGGTGGGATAGAAAAAATATAGAAAGGAGACAGGCAAAATTAAAAATAAGAGCTTAAGAAAGCTCTTCTTTCTGGGGTGAAGTCAGAGCTACTCAGGGTATCCGCATCCACATTCCCTGGAGCAATTTATGCTTCTCATAGCCCGAGTTCCTCAAGGATTCCCTAAATCCACAAATTGCCAGAGTTGAAAGGTGAACAGACGGAAACTGATATTAAGAGAAAGACAGAGTGATTTCAATGAATGCTTAAATTATCATTCTTTAAACACACAACTGGTTCACACCACAAACTGGGGTGTCACATTCTTGGGGAGGTGTGGGCCTCCTTTTTTACAAATTCCCACCTCCTAAGCAGAAATATGAATATTCCACTTCCAGGAAATAATCTGTCTCATTTCTCTGAAAACCCACTTTCACTCCAGAGTGTTTACTTTTTAAAATAAATCCTTTCCCTGTCCCTGGAAGTTAGTTTCCCTGGTAGGTGTGGGCAGTCGTATCCGAGGCTAGGCCTGCTTCGGCTTCCCATCCCCACCTCGGGAGCCACTGGGACCCTGAGTGCTCACTGGACCCATTTCCATTTCCATCACGGCTCTCCATTGCTCCACATAACAGAAGCAAAATTTCTTACCTACATTATGAAGCATTTAACATTTTTCTCTATTTTTATTTCTGTACACTGCACTACATTGAAAACCTTTATACACATATAAAGCATATAAAATTAAATGATAAGGTAAAAGTATATGATTATCTTAATTTGCCTAAGTATACCCAATTTACGCTTAAAATGCTTATGTACTTGGAGCTCTGACTTGTAAAAAGCTTGGGATTTGTTATCCCCATCTTTACAGAAATAAATGAGCTGAACCAACAGAAAATCAATGTCTGTTCTTAGGCTGAGAGTAAGGGAGCATGTGAGTCTGCAGGAACAGGTGAGTACTGCTCGTCTCCGGCCACCCGCGCTCACCTGCACAGAGCTCCGGGGACCAGATGACAGGAGTAATCTGTGAATGATGCAACCCTGGAGGGTGCGGGGGCCAACCTCCAGGGACACCCCCACTGCCTGGGCTTCCCCACAGAAATGCCACCGAGCCTCACAACCACAAGCAAAGCATGAAAGCTAAGCCCTCTTGTTTCTGTTAGCAGGAGGGAGAATACCGTTGTAAAACATGCCTAGGTTGCTCTCAGTAGCAGGAGTGGGTTATGCAGCCTAAAGCAGGCTGCTGGACCTTCATCACACTGAGGCAGAGGGGGACCCAGCTCGGACACCCTCCAGCCTGTTTGTCTCTCACAGGAGTAAGAGGCAGGAAATAGGCCAAGGATGAGGTCCGGAAAAGCCTCCCACCCTGTCTTGTGGTGCTGAAAGAGGCCTTCTTCCCACCTGTCATCACTGCACGCACAGGCACCAGACACAACCTCAGGAGAGCACCAGATGCAAGGTGGAGACTGAATCTGAGGAACTCTAGGGAAACACAAAATGAAAAGAGGAAAAAACAAGGATGTTAAAGAAGTGTAAAGTCAGGGATATTTTCCTGTGCTGAACGGTGAAGAAAGGTCTCACAGCTGTTGCAAAGGCGAAAAGGTGAAGCTGCAGTTTTCTAAAGGAGTAAACAGTTACTAGCTATCCCACTTCTAGGAGTGTGGATCAGAGACATAAGAGACACAGTGCCCCCAAATCTGGTACACAAATCTGTCATAATGTCAAAAGGTAAAAGCAAGCCCAATATCTGTCACCTAACAAATACCCGAGGAACACATGATGCTGGCTAACGCTGCCAGGCCAGGGAATGAAGACCCAACACAAGCCGCAGGCACGCTGGGCCCGTGGCCCTTGCCCAAGCCTGGCAGAGACAGTAACATGACCCCGCAGCACACCAGCTTCTCACATTATTTTGTGATTTTTAACTATATTTTCCAAAGCTGGATTGTGCAGTGGTCAACCACGGGCTGTGGAGGCCACAAAAGAACGCTGTGTAGGGAAGCACACAAGGCAGTGTTAACTCCATGACCTGCCCATCCATGGCCCCCACACCCTGGCCACACAGGAACCCGTGTGTATGTCAGCCAGTTCATGTTTGTGCAACTCAGTGAGAAAAACACAGCACTTACAGACATCCTGGTTCGACCCACTGCACTTGTGGGCGTATTGCTGCTCAGCGGCTGTGTAAGTTTTCTTATTTAATTATTACAGTTGGGCTTGATACCTCAAAAAGTAATTTAAAAGACTGAAGCGGAAAACAAAAGGAAGTTACGCTACATAAACACATTCACTGATCTTCTCTTGCTTCCTAAGAAATTTAATGCAGTGAGGGATTTGCATAGAGCTGTTCTGAGCAGTTCAATGCTGAGTTGACCATTCCCAGCTAAGACAGGTCTGACCCCTCCCTAGCAGGTCTGCTCTGGGGATAAGACCAGGCCACATAGGGCTTACAGACTGAATCAGCATTCTGGCTAATTTTATAGAAATGCCCCATCCCCTTTGTGAAAGAAAGGGCCAGGGAGACTGAGAAGTTTACTTGGATAAAGTAAAGGCAAAGGCTACTGGAACAGAGTCCTAATTTTATAAAGAGGAGTAAGCTCCAGCCCCTGGGGAGGAAGCACCAGGCTGCAGGACTTACGGGGGATGGGCACAGAGATCCATATCTTCACAAGGGCGTTGTGCAGGTGCTTTCATGAGGGCGATGTCCTCTGAGACACTCCTGAATGGGGACGTATGCTCCCCACTGGGAGCATGACCAGACCTACCAGGTACTCTGATCAAGGTGTGGCCCTTCTTGCCCTTAGCCCATGGGAATGTCTACTGGACAGAGCAGGCTGTCCCATCACTCACCCACAAGCTCTTGAGCATGTGTTCCCACCCCATCCCTACCTGGGTCCCTGGGTCATTCTGTGAGTCCAGCAAGTGCCATCTCCTGAGGGCCTGATCACAGAGTGGGACAGGAAGGATGACTGCCTTCTACTAACCTTTGTGAAGACCAAGACAACTTTTAATTATTAAAAAGGATCTCAGAATCCTAAGTTGTAGCTGGGACCCTGTCGCTGTGCTCATCTCAAATTATGAAGATCCACTTGGGGAGGAAACAGCAAATGACAGTTCTGCTTTACTAGGAACCTCAGCAGGTTCCACAACTTTCCTCTGGGAAAGAGATCAGCCCATAAATTCCTTCTTTTCCTGGATTATACCTCAGAGCAGTCAACAGATGTGATCATTCATCATGGGATGCTAACCTTGCACCTGGAGAAGATCAGAGGCACAGCTGCGGGAGTGTGCCTGGGTAGATGACTCATACCGTAGCTCTGCAGTCCGAAGGAAGAAGCCCCATTTTGAATGTGACTGATACCACTCAACAGCCCTGTAGCCTGGATAGTAACTTAAAAAAGAAAAAAAGAAGAGCGTGTCACCATTTGGAAAGAGATCTGGTCTTCGCATAATCTCCCAAGGCTGACTTGCCTAGATAATTTATCCCCTTGCATAATTATATATGCATTTCATGTTGATCTTGTTCCTCTAGAGGACCCTAACACAGCAGAGATATGCTTCAGTGTTTAAGGCCACGATACCAGTAGGTCAGGCAAACCTCAGGTGACTGCAGACATCTAGTCCACGAGGGACCCTCCTGGCTACCAACACCGAGACAGGCTTCCAGCAACAGAGCTGCCTGATAATTTCTATACAGCCTGTGGGCAACTTTCTAGCCATCATTTCAGCTGAGGTTAGTGTTGGCACCAGTCTGTCCCTGTCAAACATAGAGGTCAAGTTTGCCTCATTAGTCAGAGTCTGTGGATCACGAAGCTGTCCTAGATTCCCTCTGGAGCCAAGGCAGAGCCTGTGTATGCATTGAAAGACCCACCCCTAAGCCATCAGGAAATTCATACCTCCACACAGAAAATCAGACACCTGGCCTCATAATGTAAACCCTCAACATCTAGAGATTTATCCATCCTAGGGATATAATATGACTTGCATAGTTGCAGGTCATATTGTAGGACAGCTTTGTCCCCTCGAAAATGTCCAAATGTCATACTGCATGGGACACTCACAAGCTGGCCCTGACCTCTCTTGGTCAGATCAATCCAATAGAGTGACATTGTCCTGGGGAATTCGTTAGAAGCCAAGATGATGTGAAAAGTGGGATGGATGCTTTGTCTATAATCCCTCTTAGGCCTCACATGCCTCTGTCTCTCATGGACAGAAGATCTAGCAGCACTTTGCCCCAGGTGACCTTTTTGAGATTATTTGGTGAATGGCCTTGCAAGGTTCACTGTGTCTTCCTCTGAAGAAGTGAACAAATGGGATCCTGTGAGGAGGCATTAATAGAGCAACTCCTAAGGCAGTCTAGGAAACCATATTTAGAAAGATTTAGGTTCTCTAGGAGAGAGGCTGGCCACACGCAGGAAGCACTAACCCAGTGCACGCCTAATGTATCTGTCCTCGAGGACAGATTCCGCAATCAGATGGACATCTGATTCCGCAAGGAATCAGATGGACAGAAAGGGGCTGGGAAGCCAGAGAGAGCTTGGTACATCCTAATTTCATCAGAGTACTTGCTCTTCTCATGACTAAAGTGGAAATAATATTCTCTGCACCCACAAAAGTTCTGCTGATTAAAAGCAAAAAGACACAAAAGCAGGCATTAAATTCCATGGTGCTTTCTCATTTTTTATTTGTTGTATTGTTGAGACAGTGTTTCACTCCACAGATCAGGCTGGCCTTGAATTCACAATGTAATTCAGGCTGGACTTGAACTCATGGCAATCCTCCTACCTCAGACGACTGGAAGGCTGGGATTACAGGTTTGTACCACCACACTGGCTCAAAGTGTTTTAAAATGTGAGCCATTTTGTTATTAAGAATATTAGTTAAGAATATGTATTTACGCCGGGCATGGTGGCGCATGCCTATAATCCCAGCACTCGGGAGGCTGAGGCAGGAGGATTGTTGTGAGTTCGAGACCAGCCTGAGCTACAAAGTGAGCTTAAGACCAGCCTGAACTGCATAGTGAGACCCTGTCTCAAAAAAGACAAAAAAAAAAAAAAAAGAATATGTATTTACTTATTAATAATTTGTTCCAGAAATAAATTTTTCTCTGTGGTGTCCTTTAATATGGCACTTTCTTGGGGACTGCTTCTTACCCTGAGTTAAGTGTAGGGGGTCTAAGCCTCAGAGCACCCAGCCCACATGCAGTTTTTCATTCTTCCCAGCTTTCATGCGTTTACTCAGCGAATGCCTGAGTATGCCTGTGTGTTGTCCAGCTAGCAAACTATGGGGAGAAACAGTTCAAGGAGTCTGCGTTCATGATAACAAGTCAGGTACGGGAATGGGTGGGAGGGCAGACACAGGATGCTACTGCGCAGATGACAGCTTATTTCCATGAGCAGTGAGGCCCGGGAAACGGCAGCAGCTCACAACTCTCTGACCTTTCTGGCATACACATTTCACCATCCTCATTTGCAAAGCCAGGCACCGCTATCATCAGTCACTTGAGTGTTCTTTTGCTTGACTCAGATGGGCAAAGCACAAGTCTGCTCCTGGCTCTAAGGTGTGTGTAGTCACGGCCTCAGCCTTTACTGGTACAGTTCGGATCCCCAGCACCGCCGGTTTGCACCAGTCAGGGCTGGATGCCAGGGATCCACTCTGCTACTTGCTATCTCTGTAGAGATCATCAGCTGCAGTTCTCTGATTGTCTGTGGGGCCAAGAACCCCAGACACCTACAGGTCTTTTAAATGCGACTGCTCCGTCCTCAGCACTCAGGATGAGAATGATCTGATTGGGACCTGAGCTGCCACTGGTGATGAACAAGTCCCTGCCTTCCTGGAGGAACTCCTAGTCCAAACAGAGAAAGGGGAAAAGAGTGCTGCTTAGGGAGCAAGAGAAGCCCTGCTACTGGTGCAAATTCAAGTGTGCTAACTGACCCAAATTCAAGATTGTGACTAGTCCAAATTTTTCTGAAGTCAAGCATTTCCTTCTGAACAGATCAACTTGTCCAAACTCAGGTCTACTGCTCAGTTCAAATTCAAGCCCACCATACATATCCTCCAGCGTAGGCAGACAGCTGTAGTTTTCAAGGCAACAGGGCAATGATCTACTAGGAAAATCTCCAGGTAAGCCAGCAGTGGTCATCACAGTTTTTGAGTGTTGGGAAGTCAGGGAGTTGATACCTGGCCACCACTCCTCTCTCATGCCTGCCACCTTAGAGTGGTTTACCTGGGAGGGGAGCAGGGGCCTGGACAGCCATGAAGCTAGGACATTGAGGCAAGCTGTCCCTTCCCTCCTCATGGGATGGAAGGGGGCAAAGGAAAACAAAAGAGAAACAAAGAGGAGAGGCCTGAGAGCTTCTGCAGCACTGCAGGAGAAGGGAGAGGCAGGGCCTGCCCTCTTGCTGTGACCACACTTTTGACATCCCTGCTTCATATCTAAATTACACAGAGAACCCAATCATTGCCTGTGCTGGAGTTGCTTGTAGTCCAGGCCCTGATGAAGCAGTCCAGTGCGTGGCCTCCCCTCCCCTCTGGGGCCAGGCTCTCCCTTAGCGTAGCTCCCATACTGGTCAGCTTTCTGCCCTTATCATACAGCAATGAGAAAATTAACTTGGAAAGATTGAGTTGGCTCTCAATTGGGGAGGTTCGGGTTTCTGATCGGTTGACCCAGTTCCTTTGGACTTGCAGTGAGCAACAGGTGTTGTGGGAAAGTTCAGGGGATAAATGCCAGTCCCTTCGTGACCAGACAGGGAAATAGAGAAGAGGAAAGCCCCACCATCCCATAGTCCCTGACTGACCTAAAGCCTTTCTGCTAACCTCACCTTCTGAAGTTCCCACTGCATCCTGTTGGGACCAAGCCCTTAACACAGGGGCCCTAAGAAACATGAGATCTGAGTTGCAGGAGATCTCTGTGCTTGGTCCTCTTAGAAGCTCTTCAGACTCTGGAAATCCCCACAACTCCTGGGCTCAATCATCTCTGTAACTGGATTTTACCACCATAACTTTGACTTGGGATGATTTGAGAATAAATCCTCACTAGAAACCTGCTCAGCTTTTCCTAGCCGGCCAGTAGCCTGCATCTATCCTGGCTTCTCCTGAGCCAGGGAGTTTAGCCTGGTTACCTGGCAGGCTACGTGGTCACAGCTGTGACAGTGAAAGTAATTCTTCAGGCAAGCCCAAATCATCAAATGACCTCAATTTGGGGAAAAATAATTTTGTAAAACTTCTTTCCTAAGTTTTTGTTTGAAATGACTTCTCTACAGATGTGGTGGAGCTGAGGAAAGTGCAGCCCAGGAGTCAGGGAAACATCCTGCAGTCAAATGGCAGCTTCCTTTCTTGAAAGACTCTTCAGGTTATTTTGTGTTTTCCTAGATTTTCTTTTCTTCAAAAGAAGGAATGAGTTTTTGTTAAAAGTTATAGACTGCTAAACATAGAAAAATGCACAAGCAATTTCAATATGCCATGTCTTCTACGGATAATAAGTATATAAAAGAACCTAATTTACTTTCTAAAATTTATCATGTTTATTTTCTTCCTGGGAGAAATCATAAAGATAGAACATTTGGTCTCAATAAATTGTATTCTTTGGGAATCTTCTTCACATTCACTCTACGTGCCGTGTCAGCCATCTTGTCGGGTGTGGCCGTGGGGGTCCTTCTGTGCAGCTGTATTATGAATTGAATGGCAGAGCCGTGAGGTGCCATAGAGTGACCTCCTCACCATATAAACTGGGCTGATCGGGTCTATCCTACAATGTTAGACAGCTGCCCAGCTCCCACAGGTGCGGCGTCCAGCTTACCCCAGCATGGTTACTTTTAAAGGTAGAGTTTGTGGGGGACAGGCTGGAGCTCAGTGGCACAAGTGACTTTCCAGCAAGTGAAAGATCATGGATTCAATTCCCAGTATTGAAAATAAAAAGTGCTTAAAAGTGGCATTTGTGAGAGTGTGGAGACTCTCCAGAGAAGCCTGTGTGACTCCCCAGATGCAGGGTCTCCCGCACCTCCCCAAGCCCTGACACATGCCTCCCTTGAAGTTCTTTCCCAGTTAGGATATCTGAGTTCAGAATGTTCCCGGCCTTGCGATGGTTTGAATTTCAGTTCCACAAACCCCACATGCATTAGTTTTCTATCTTTTAAAGCAACAACAACCATGCCCTACCCAAATAGAAAGCAAAATTAAAGCCCATAAGTCACAGGAAGAGCCAACAGGATGCATGACCACCACGTAGCAATCGATGAATGCTCCGAGCTGTATTCCATGAAATACCTTGAAAATTATGCTCAGTTTTGAAACTTTAAACACTGTGTAGTATATTGTGTCTATACAATAAAGCAATTGTTCTTTCTGAAATGCTCCTCATTCATATTAGATTATTGAGTAGAAGTAAATACCTCTGTATGTTCTTAGAGCTTTTCTGCTAGCAAAGTCCTTCTGACCACAATGCAGAAGACTATTTACTATTCTCTATCTCACTATTTGTGATCCTTTTAGCATACTGTTACTCTTTCCATTAATTGTTACAGATTCAGTGTCCAAAAACTACTAGAAGCAAATTGGTAATGAAAGTATTATGGTATCATAGTAGAGGGTTAGTATCATCTAGCTCAAACCTTAGTGTCACAGAAATGGAGCCCCTGAAATAAGTCATTCAAGTATTTAATGGTAGAGATGGTAGTGGAAGCCATAGTTCTATCTCTTACTAAAAAAAAAAAAAAAAAACTTTCCACTTATAGCCATCTTGCAGGAAGTTGAAATCTCTTGCCTAGCTACGGAAAATAACATGTAAGAATAAAAGGCCAGGGTGGTTATTTTTATTGTTGTTGTTTCATGTTGTTTGTTTTTACTAAAATGATGACATGTCAATTCAGGGTGGTAAACATCTACTTGGACGTCAATATATTCATTAGGAATAATTATACTTAAAATGTGAAGAAAGGACACAAAGTTCAGGTAGGCATGATAATTTGTGATATATTAATCTGAAAAGAATAGATGTTACTGCATTTTTCTAATTCTATGCATTAAAATATGACTTCAACTTAGTGTAAAGCAAATGAGTCAAAGGAAAAATATTTGAACATAAAATAATATTGTTTCTTTTCTCTTTATTGTTTATTTGTACTTCTACTTCTACTTATTTCTACTTCTGTGAATCAAACCAGAGCCTTGCACTTTGTGGACAAGTATTCCACTCCTGACCTGCACCTTACACCCAGAGTTAATTATTTTTAAGTTGTTGTCTCATTTTTTTTTGAGTTTTTATGTTTATTTTTATTTATTTATTTAATTTATTTTTTATTTTATTGAAGTACAATGTTGTCTCATTTTGAGTATTTATCAAGTCTCATTCTAGACAAAATGTGAAAAAAATGATAAAACATGATTCTCTTTCTTTTCTTTCAATCTTTTTGCTGAATTCCCTAAATAAAACTACAGGAATATCAAACTTGTATGAGATTCCTTAATGACAGTCTTTTTTTTAAATAAATATAAATTTTATGCATTTGGTACAGGGTCTCACTACACAACTCAGATTTTCAGTGACCCTCCTGTTTTCAGCCTCACCAACACTGGGATTACAGGCATGCACCACCACATCAGGTCTCGGTAGCTGGCTCAGCATAAGTGGGATTGGGGCAGACTCGGTATGTAGTGCTGGACGCGAACCCTGGTCCCTGGGCTTGCCAAGGCAGGTGCTTAGTCAGCTGAGCTAGCTCATTGGCCCCCTAGTGACAGATTTTGCCTGTGCCCTCAGCATTCTGAAAGTAAATTGAAAAACATGCCTGTAAATGAATGATGAAAACATGCACAACGTTCCAGCTGCCTCAGGTCTGGTGCAGAAGGTTGTGTGTCCTCCAAGGAAGCGGTGTGGTAGGTGGGAGCACTGCGCAGGACACATATGGAGCCATTTTCTTAAACTTCCAACTGAGACAATATCCACATAGTGGCAGAAAGTGGAATTCAGAACATTTTGAAGGAATGACACAGGGTCGAACAATTCAGTTAAGGTCACGGGATAACAAGAGCAATACCACTAAAACCAAAACCATGGGCATCTCTGTGATCCCCAGACCAACAGTCCAGAGCCATGCTGACTTCATGCGAAATTTAACCGTGAGGCAATGTTTGCCCTGTGTTCTTACACCCAACACCTCCTTGATAAGAGAAGATGACAGCTGCATATCATGGATCATCTACTACACTTAATAATCTTCATTTTAAAAAGTTGGCATGCTGTGTAAAAACTATTATCTGGTGTTGATACAGCTAACGAATTTTTGGTGTAAATTAAGGCCTGAAAATCTGCCCCCGTGAATTACTTGACAGGACTGAAAAGCAATGTTCCTCACTTTAAAGTGTAAATTGCAGATAAAATCTGAATATGAATTTGTATATTATATAAAGAGATGAGAGGCATAACTGGACCTCAAAAGAGAAAACTTGACACTATGCCACTTTTATAAGAATTTTAACATCACAGACCGGCCAACTGAATGCACAACTATTCGATTTGCCCGACATGCAAATGTTGCTAATGAGAAGGCTGCATTTAACACAAAGAATTAGTTTCGCTTCTCTTTGCAGTTGCCACCTTTCCTACTTTTCTAAGGATTTCATAACAGTACAAACTGGTTGATTAAGAAAACCAAGAAATGTGTTGTCTCATGGTTTTGACAGCAGCAATAAATGCTTAAATATTTCTTGCTCTCCTTTTTAAATTTTTGTAATTTTTTGACCAATTTTGCATGTTCATATCTGGCAGTATGAACAATTAATTTGAAGGCATCAGTATGTAATATAACAGCCATGTGTTCAGGGATCTGGCAGGCGTAAGGGGCATGTGCCTGGCTCTCCCCTGGGTCTGGGAGAGGGAAGTCTACCTTGTACCATCTGTTAGCTTTCGCTTCACTGGGACCAATATCTATAAATTTAGACTTTTTAAATGCAGCTCCTGGTTGCAGAGGACTCAGTCCACAGTCACCTGATTTGGTGGCAGAAGGCAGAGCCAGGAACAGCATCAGAGAAGAAGTGGGAGCAGGCAGCTATGGTCCCAGGATCACCCCAGGAGCTGCCCAGGCACACCCAGACCCGTGCTTTGCTACTTCTCTCTGTTTCCCCCCAGCTAATCATGTGGACAACTGAGCTTGCCTGGCCCATTTGAGAAATGCCTGAGCTGTACCAAGTTTTCTCCTATAAGAATGCTAGGCACAGGACAGAAGGTGTACAAGCAAAGCACTGAAGACAATTTCCTGAGCGTTCCCTCCTGAAACTAAATTAACAGCGCAGAAGCCAGCCCAGCTGCACGTCCCAGTGGAGCCACAGCTGCAAATGAAAACCAGCGCAGAAAACAGCGGCTTACACTTCGCCCAGCACCTTACAGAGTTACCCCAGGGCAGTATGGAGTAAGACCCACATGTGTCCTGTGTAGGGAGACAGGTATGCCCTGACGCCAAGTTAAGTAAAATAAATCAGACTCACAAACTTAAACATTGCATAGTTTTTCTTGTAAGTGAATCTGAAAAGATGATTAAAAATTGAAACAAAATTAGATAATAGGAGACACGGTGCTAGATCTCACTCACAAGGGAAAGGGATCAGGAGATGGAGGGAGGGACAGAAAGGAAGGGAAACAGAAGACAGCAGGAGCGAAGGTGTGCCCCACGCAGGGGATGGACGCCCCACGGATGGCAAGCGGAAGTCAGCAGCGACAGCGAGACGCAGTCGCCGCCTCAAGAAATGCCAAGAAACTGCTGACCAGAAACTCTGAAGCGTGGAGGGACTGCAACATTTTTTGTTATCACTGGAAAAATCTAGTTTAAAAAAAAAAAACTTTAAAAAGCACAGAATCAGGAAATTATGAGTATTCACAGAAGATGGCACAGATTTTTAGCTTAACAAAGACTAAACAAGCTACTACAAATGTGTTCAATGAACAAAATTATGACAGACAATGACAAAAATGTCCCAACAAACAGAAGATATCAATAAATATGTAGCAAGCACATATACACTGATTATGAATGCATATATAATATAAAGAAATATAAACTCATGTTACGTAATTCAACCAAAAATATTTAATGTACCCTTTAAATATATATCTTATATATTGATCTCAGCTTCATTACGTATTACATATATATTGATGTATCTATTAAACGTACACAAAGGTTGATTAAACAGTGTTGAAATTTAAACTGTTTAACAGGTGAAGTCCCCCTTAGAATCCTTTTCTTGCTTCACAGATACTTATCTATTCATTCTTCCACTTTATAAAATTCTTCCAGAAGTCCTCTTGTCTTTAAGAGACGTGATAAAAAAATAAACTTATTATCAGCCAGTGCCGGGAGCCACGGAAAGGCACGGCAAGTTCAAGGACACGCTGCAGTGTGGCTGTGTCCATCTCACAGGCCATCACAGGGATTTTGCATTCAAGAAGACAAAGGCAAAATCTTGAGAGCAGCAAGAGACCTGTGCTACAAGAGAAGGGCGGGTGGCAAGCCATCCCACACAAGGCAGTCGTGGAGCGAAACCCTGACTTCTCATCAGAAAGCTCAGTGGCTAGAAGACATTACTGCAACATCAAACCTTATAAGGAAGGTCATCAACTAACAAATCTATATTCAGTAAAACTCTTTCAAAACAAGTGAAAAATAGAGACACTTGCAAACGTTTTCAGATTTGAGACATGGATTCATCAGTGGCAGAGTGGATCTCACCTTATTAAAAAGTTTTTACACAACAAAAGAAATCACCACAGTGTGAAAAGAATATACAGAGAAAAAGTTACAGCCAGATGTCCCTCAGACAAAAAAAAAAAAAAAAAGAAAGAGAAAGAAAGCAGAAAGAAAAACAAATTTATATCAAAAACATATAATTGAAAAAAGTCAAACACTCCAAATTCAAAGACCCAGTTCAAAAATGGCCATCTGAGATGAACACACACTTCTCAGTGGAAGAAATAGAAATAGGAAATAAAAATAAGAAAAATTGCTCAACACCACTGGTCATTTGCCAAATGCAAACTAAAACAACACGAAGATTCCATCTCACCCCAGAAACAGTGGCTGTCATCAAGAAGTCAGCCAAACTAAGCACACCTGCTTAGGCAGACACAGCAGCCTGGGTTCAATCCCCGGAGTGCTGTGCCGGCCCTGCCCCCAGGGCACACTGAGATAGCCGTCGCGTCGGGTGTGGTGGTACGCTCCTGAAATCCCAGTGTTTGGGAGGCTGAAGACAGGGGGATCACTATGAATCTGATCTACATAGTAAGACCCTGTAGACCCTGAAGACCCTGCAGACCGTGTCCTAAGTACATTAAAGAAAAAATGTCAGCCATTAACAAATGCTAGGGATGGGAGCTTAGGGGGAAAAATGGACCCTTCTCCACTGCTGGTGGAAGCATTGAACAGGGCAACCACTGTGTATGCAGATCAGTGTGGAGAGTCCTCTAAAACTAAGATGAGAGGTCTCGTCCAACCCAGCTATGCTCCTTCTGGGTATTTTCTCAGAAGAACTGAATACATGCCACAGCAGGACATGCAGAGCTGTGTTTACAAGAGCTAGATATTGGAAACAACCAAAATGCCCATCAATAGGGGAAGGAAAGACAAAGATGTGGGCTTGTCATATACAGAATACTACTCAGCCATAGCTAAGGATAAACTGGAGACATTTAAAGGTAACTGAATGCAAATCAAGACCATACTCATAAGTTAAATAAAGCAAACGCCCATGTACAAACACTTTACTGTCTCCTGAATGTGAGAAGCTAACAGTAAATATAACCCAAAGTGTACAATAGATAATGTGAAATGGGAAGAAACTGTTCAAAAGGAAAAAGAAACAGAGATGGAGGAAAGGACCAACGAAGAAAAGAAAAAGAAAAAGAAAAAAAAATATGTGAGTTATCCTGCTAGTTTCTCCTATGTCATTGAAAAGAATGGTTTGTTCTCAGTTTGGACAATTTTTCAGTATTGTCTTTTAAATTGTCCTGTATCACATACTCTAAGCAACTGCTGTGAAGAAAGCAACATGAGATGGATTAACCATTGTTACTCTCCTGTTATCTTATTTTGGGTTTCTTCTTTTCCTCTTTAAAACTAAAACAATAGAAGATCAAAAGAAGGAAATGCTAAAAATGTGTAGGCTCCAGTGGTGGCATACTGAAGGGTAATTTAAATGTCAGAATTGGTGAGGACACAAATTTAACGCAAGTCATTTTAAATACATTCTTTTTTCTTTTTCTTTTTTCTTTTTCTTTCTTTTTTTTTTTTAGGGAAGAATCTGCAAGGTGTTCAGGGTCTCACTACTAGATTGGACTCATAGTGATCCACCTGTTTACAGGCTCCCAAGAACTGGGGTTACAGCTATATCCCACCACGCCCAGTCTCAATCAGCATCTCAGCACACCCCAGGCACAGGCTGGCTTGCAGGCCCGGGGACTGAACCCCAACCCCTGCGCCTGCTTGCAGGTGCTTTAATCTGCTGAGTTATTTGGCTGGCACTAAACACATTCTTGTTTGACACACTTTCCTTTGTCTATGTATTTTTGAAAAATTATAAAAAGCAATAATTGCAAAACTGCTGAGAGTTTAAAATACAGCCATAAGCAATTTGGATAATGAGAGGAGACCCAAGGAGAGACAGGAAAGCAGACGTGTTAGAGAAAAGGCTTTGTCCAAGAAGGACATCAGGTGTATTGATGTGAAACAGACCACACTAAAACCTTTGTATACGAAGCCTACTAATTGATTTTCTCTCAAGTCAGTTCCTACTTTTCTCATGCATATCCTATCTTTTGTCTCTCATGTGTTACAATTGCTCTGTTTAGAATTGACCATGATGACTACTGTATCATGGCGAATACAGAAACCACACAGAAACCCCTGCTGCATTGTTTCCTGTGGCTACTTTCATAATTTTGGGTTCTTTTAGGGACTTTGGAATATACAGATCCTCCCTTGCGAGCAGCTTTGAAGACTCCCACCAGCATATTGGGAGCTGGTGCCACGCTCCTCTGCAGGTTGCCTTTGTGACTTTGAGGTCTTCCCCTGACACTCAGTGAGCCAGCGGGCAGGGCTCCCTTAGCCTCTCCTTGCTGCCCACACAGAGGCTGTCAGAGCTCAGCACCTGATCACACCCAGGCCTGCATGACTGCAGGTCACCAGGAATACACTGCAGTGCTCCACAGTACTCGCTCTCACAAGATGGGATTCCACAGACCTCGTACTCGAGTCTCTTTGTCACTCTGTGGTTTATCACAGCTCTTACTTATGGGCTTTGGCAGCAGGAATGAGCACCTTTTCTGCTGTAAATATCTGGGGAGAATCTTCCCCAGTTAGACTAGGAGACTTCTGAGCAAGGTGAGGGCTGGGGATAAATTCAAGGTTAGCATACTTGCCTACCATGCTTAAGACCTTGGGTTCAAATCCCAATATCACAAAAATGTTTTCGTTAAAATTCTAGGTATGTTGATCTCCAACATCACTGGAGAAGAGGGGAAAAAAGACAGGAAAGAAGGAGAAAGAAAAAGAAAGGGAAGGGAAGGAAGGAAGAAAATGGGGAAAGGGGAGGACAAAAGAAGAAAGGCAGGGCCAGCAAGATAGCTCATTGAACTCAGTGCCTGCTTAGGCAAGTACAGAACTGGGATTCAATCCCAGTATCACATGCCTTACCAGCCCTGACCCCAGGCGTTGTTGAGCCAGTGACCGAGTCTGAGTGTGGTGGCACAAGCCTGTAATCCCAGTGCTGGGGAGGCTGAAAATACGAGGATCACTATGAATCTGACCTGCATAGTGAGACTCTGTACCAAAAGAATAAGAAGAAGGAAGAGGAGGTGGAAGAGGAAGAGGAAAAGGAGGAGGAGGAGGAGGAGGAGGAGGAGAAAGGCAGGAAAAAAAGAAAGAGGGAAGGAAGAAGGGAGGGAGGGAGGGAAGGTGGGAAACAGAGGACTGTATAGACCACTGGCATAGCATTTATCAGTCCATGGATTTAATTCCCAGCAGAGCAAAACCATTAAAAAAAAACAACAACTAGGTGTGGTCTCCAAAGGGTGAGATGAAAAAGTCACCCTTTTGCGCTTCTGCTCTCCGGAGCCACCACTGGAGTAGAAGCTCACACCTAGGCCTCTGACACAGCGTCCTGCCTACTTCTCCCTGGTCGGGTCTCTTTTCAGAAGTGTAAAATGAGGTCTCAAAGGCCACCAGGTCCAAGAGGGAGGATGGCAAGAATAAGCTAAAACTCCCAGGAGCACCCTTTTCTCGCCTAGATCGAGCTGCTGGTTTTCTTTACTTAATGTCCCAGCTCTAGCGGAGTTTTCAGAACACGCTCTCCAACAGCCTTGCTGAATTTTGGTCGCTTTTTTTTGAGGGGGGTGGGGACAAATGACAAGTGTTCTCACTCTGCCGTTTATGTCAGCATCACTCACGAATATGGTTCTGAAGCCAAGCTCAAACTTATTTTCAGGGGAACAACCCATAAAAGTGAAATAGAGAGCATTTTTCCCCAAAGTTTTAATGATTTCTAAACATTTTAAGGCAGGTTCAGTAAGATTGAAATATTAAAGTAATAAGGTGTTTTCCACAAGCATTTCTTAGTGCCAAGCCCCCAAACATATTTTTTATTCTTTCTTTTAGATTATAATGTGCTTATTTATTTCTCTTAAAATTTTGAAGCCTGTAGGTGAAGGATGGGCATTAATCTTTGAAGTTTATTTTAAACATTTACCTTGGCCTGTCAATTAGCATATCTCTCACCAGAAAATCTCTTTCTACCTTCAAAAGCTGTTCAGCTACTTTTCCTTCTTTTTCTTTGAGAGATTAGCGTTGACACTTTTTTTTGTGAGGGCTGAGGGTTATACCATGAATTGGACTTTATATAATTGAAGTGACCCCCTTTAAAAGTAAAATTCTCACTTTGGCTTTGGCAGTATGTTAGAAGGTGTACTTTATATTCTGCAAAAAGATCTTTAAAAATACTGAAAAATATCTTCAAACATGATTCAACCACCAAAGCTACTTTGCAGAGACCCCAAGCACAGAGGAGCAGCCTCTCAGCTGAGCCCCTGTCCCTGCCTTGCTTTCTGTGTGGTGCTTCGCCTGTAGAGCACCAGGGAAGCAATAAAAGGAAAAATACTCCGTTTGTTTAAAGAAACATGCTTTCTGACAGTAAGTGTTTCGTAACACAGTTCGATGTTGGTAGTCAGAGGCAGGAGAATCTCAAGTTTGCGTTCCCTAAACAATATCGAAAGAGCTGATATCAAAATAAAAATAAACAGCTGGAAATACAAAAACCAGTAGTGCAAAATGCACTGGCCTCAGGAGTAGAGAGGCACTGTGAACTTAGGGAGGATTGGTTCAACCAATGCTGAAATTTCTTAAATTTTTGGACTTTTACTTTTCTTTGTGTGTGATTTAATGTACAGTTAGTCACTTATACATGATAAAGCAGTTTAATATATAATAAGCTATATAGTCCTATTTATAGAACATGGGAATTTTCCAGGCCATGAGGAAAACAGCAATCCGAGGGCAGGTGTGTCCGCAGGGCAGGAGGAGGAGCTGCTGTAGACGGAGTTCCAAAGCGGGAGGAGGCTGGGGAGGTGTTCAGGTAGAGCGGGTCCGGAAGGAGCAGCCCAAAGGGGTCAGACGCTCTTATGCTGAGAAGGCAACACCAGCTGGACTGTGCACGTGAAAAGGGACAGGTCGCAGGGGACGGGTGCGCAGAGGCTTGAGGGCCATGTCCTGTCACATCTGCATCCCCAATGTCCCCCACGAAGGTCCACGATGTTGCGTCTCCGGGGGTCAGCAGAGGGCTGGTGAGGATCGACTTCACCAAGCGTGCTAATCCCGTGCTGGGGCTGATTTGATGGCCCTGCTGGGAAGCGTCAGCAGCCATGGGCAGGGCCTGCCTGGAAAGCGCTGGCTGTGGGGCTGAGCTGGCCCCGTTCCTCTCTGGCTGGCTTCGCTCCAAGCCCCAATCCTTTCCCCAAGTCTTCCACTAGGCTCTTTCTGCCTTGTTGTGGGCCTGAAAGTAGTGGAGCGGAGTAATCCTAGACCCGTCCTCGAAGCAGGAGCCTGAACAATTCTTTGCCCCTTTCCTTGCTTTCCTAGCTGTTTGGTCCAGGCAGCAGGAATCTCACCAGCGTGCATCAGTAGCCGCTCTGCAGACAGTATTTGGGACGTTTGGAACTCTACAGGCGCTGTCAGTTTGAGGTAAGCTGGGGAAAGCTGGAATGCAGAGTGGAGGGCAGAGGTGAAAACGTGACTTTTAGGGGAATCCGTTTATGACTGTGCACAACCATTGGAGGAACAATGTGGGGAGAGTTCAGGTGAACTCTAGGCCTGGGCCCCGTGGCCCTTGCATCGCTAACACCAGGCAGCGAAGAGCAGAGCAAGGAGGACAGAACGCCTCACCAAGGACGAGGAGAAGCGGTCTGTGTCCTGAGTCAAAGTGGATCGTGCACATTCAAGAGAAATCGTTGATTTCTGTGTGTTGGATGCCGACGCCAGAGAATGGACACTGTCTGTGACAACACTGAAGTCTTTGATGTGTTCCAACCACAATTTAGAAAACAACAGAGGCAAATCTTTTGGATCTGATGCATCTGAAACCTTGTGTTGTTTCTCCATTAACAGGTACTAATTGTACATATTAATGGAGGTCAGTGTGATGGCTCAACACAAAGGGAACGCGGTGCATACACAATGGAGTATCACTCAGTTCTAAAGAAAAGTGCAGGGGGCTGGGGAAATGGCTCAGTGGAATAAGCACTTGCCTGGCAAGCGCACGGACCTGAGTTCAATCCCCAGTTCTGCCAAAAAAAAAAAAAAAAAAAAAAAAAAAAAAAAAAAATTATTAAAAAAAAAAAAAAAAAAAAAAAAAAAAAAAACCAGAAAATTATTTAAAATAAAATAAAATACAAAAAAAAAAAATTACCTTAGGCATGTATTAAAGAATTGAAAACTCACTAACACAGAACCATGTTTAGTTTATACAAAGGTTATTCTAAGTCTGTGTTCCTTGAGTAAATACACTTTTGCCATAAAAATGTCTAAGGAAGATCTTATTACTCTAAAAAGTTAAAGTGCTAACGACCACATGTAAAGATGAAACTGAATGTTAATTCTATATTAGTTAAGCAAAGATATTTTGTACAAATAAATGATATTAGCACATTTGAAAATGTATATGAACAATAAAGTACAAAGTTTATAAACCAAAAAAAAAAAAAAAAAAGAAAGAAAAGTGCAATTGTTTCACAAGCAGAGCAGTGAAGGGAATGGGAGAGCATGGAGGGAAAGCAGCAGAGGCAGAAACCCTGGTGCGCGTTCTTTCTCTGGGGCTGAAGCTTAAAACGCTGACCTACATGCAGAGTGGTAATTGCTAAATGCCATGCAGAGAGCTGCCTGGGAGCAGAGCAGCGGAGGCTGGGCTGGAGCAGCGAGGGAGAGCAAGAGAGGAGAGAAAGGGAAAAGGGGACTTAAATAACGGAAACTCTGGTGATGAGCTTCACTACACACAAATTAGAAAAATAAAGTCGAAATGGGATATGAAGTTTCAAGTTTCATTTAAAAAAAAAAAAGAAGAAAGGAATATCATAATGAAGAAAGAGAATTTGCCGGGAGCTAGAAGAACAAGCAGTGATTAAAACTGAGTTGGAACCTGTGAGGAATTCTCTTGATCATCCACTCCACGCTCCAGGGTGCCCAGAGAAACTGGTTCCATAGATGACCCAGGGCTCTGGGAACCATTTATTCACTGACATCGATGACGATTAATTTGGTCCCTCAGACTTCGAGTAGACAGAGTACAGAGGCTGCAAGCTCTGAGAAAACCTCCTCTTGGCCGCTGTTGGTGGAGACCTGGGGTTTTTTCAGGAGCGTGACAGCTCCTCTAAGACTGATTCCTCTCCAACTTCTGCCCCCCTCCAACATCCAGCCACGTTAGTCTTGTTGATGATATGGGTGTCCTCTACATGTCAATGCAGTCAACCATAAGTTGCAAAAGGACATGCGTGTGCATGTGTGTGTGTGCTGTGCGAGTGTGTTTAATTGGTTTAGACAAATGCAGTCACTAAGATTTTCTTCTAGAAGTTTTGACATTTGTATGTATAACTGTATTCCTTACCAAGTTACTTTCTGATTTTAAATAGAAGAAGCAAAAAAAAAAAAAAACCACCAATGATCCTGAATTTCAGAACAAGCATTGCTATCTTCAAAGTAGTAGCTTAGATGGCAAGATATGGGCAAGGAAGGTTGATCAAAGGGTTTGCACAAAACTTTCCCTCCATGAAATCAAATAGATTAGTAGACTAAGTATCTTAGCTATCTTGTGAATATCTATTTATCTATCTATCTATCTATCCATCCATCCACCATCTATCTATCTATCTATCTATCTTCTATCTATCATCTATCTTCTATCTATCATCTATCTTCTATCTATCTATCTATCCATCCATCCACCTACCTACCTATTATCTATCTATCCATCTATCTATTTATCCATCCATCTATCTATCCATCCATCCATCTATCCATCCATCCATGCATCCATCCACCTACCTACATTTATCTATCTATCTATCTATCTATCTATCTATCTATCTATCTATCTATTCATCTATCTATCTATCATCTATCTATCTATCTATCTATCTATCTACCTATTTCTACATTCACATATCCATCCATCCATCTATCTATCTGTCTGTCTATCTTTCTATCTATCTATCTATCTATCTATCTATCTATCTATCTATCTATCTATCTATCTTCTATCTATTTTAATTTCCCTTCACTCTTTTCTCCTTTCCAAAATCCTGTTCTTTCCTTTTTGTGTATGCTGTGCAGGAAGGGGGAAAGTGCTCTCATTAGTGACCTATCCTACCAGCATCCACTGCACATGTCACTTGTATCATCTTTCTGACTTGGCGCCTTCCTTAAAATCTCAACTGGCAGTAAATGTGTGGATGCATTTTGAGTCCTCTTTTGTGTTTTGTTGAACTTATGCCTTGCTTTATACTAATACCATGTTCTCACCATCATTCTACTTTAGAATAATTCTTGAATTCATGAAAGATGCCTGATTTGAGTTCATTCTACTTTATCAAATCAGTTTTGCATTTCTGCATAAATTTCTAAATAAGCTTTGTCAGTTTCTACAAAGAAGCTGAAGGAGCATTAGATTTCGGATGCATTAAATTTGTAGATTAAAGGCCAGCCAGATAGCTCAGCAGACTAAAGCTCCAGCTTAGGCAGGCACAGGGATTTGGGTTGGATTCCTGGCCCACTCTGCTGGCCCTGCCCCCTGGGGTTTGTTGAGATGGCAACTGAGACTGGGCATGGTGACACACACTTGTAATCTTAGACCTTGGGAAGTTGAAAACAGGAGAACTACTATGAGTTGGATCTGTGTAGTGAGACCTTGTAGACCCTCTACTAAATACATCAAAAAATTATAGACTAATTTTGCTAGAAGTGAGATTGTCACAATAGTAAATTTTCTAAGCTATGACCACAGAATGCAGCTTTCCCTTTACTTGGATCTTCTTTCATTTACCCTCAGTGTTGCTATAAACTGTTGAGAACATGAGCAAATTGGCGAAACTGAGAAGCTGAGCTGATTCAGTAAGATTTCCTCCTAGGTGATCATGCAAAGAAGGACTTAGCTGATCACTTCCAATCCGGGTTCACACTTCCCACCGCTTACCCCTAACTGCGACCTCAGCACCGGCCTCTGTAGAAGTCAGGAAGCTGACGTCTGTGCCGGGTGAGTGGCCTCAACAGGAAGGCATCAGTCTTCCACCTTTGAGTACAAATACAGTTGTGAATGCTCTATGGATTCTCCTCACAGCTTTAGAATGCATGTCCACAATCCCACTTCTCTGATGATTTTGTTTGATTTGCCTTCATTTTGTGGTGTTTAATTTGATTTTATAAAATATCGATGCTGATTTTTTTCAACTCTGGAGATGATCTTTTTTCTCCCTTTTTATATTAATGTAGAGCATGAATTATACTATTTTCTTAATATATCACTTTTAATATCTTGCTTGACTTATAATTGATAGGAATTGTGTAACTTCATGATGTATAGTCTTATTTTTTGTATATAGCAAAATGAGCAGTGTAATCAAAGAAATTAATGAATCTTTCACCTGAGCTAGCATTTTCTTTAGTTCTATGTGTGATGAAAACTCTTGATGGCTATCTTCATAATGAAATTCAAGCAGACAGTACTGTGAATTGCCCTTGTCCTGCTGTATATTAAATCTCCAGAAATTATTCATGGTTACATATATTAAAGTTAGATGTGAAAACAATGTTAAGAAGTGTGTTCACTAGGTTTTTGTGCTAGTAATTCTACAGTTTTGGATTTTTACATTTAAGTCTTGAAGCTATTTTGAGTAGATTTCTGTTTATGATGCGAGATGTCCAATTTTAGTGTTTTGCATGTGAATAACCAATGTTCCCAGTAGCATTCAGTGGAGAGACTATTCTCTCTCCACTGTGTTCCTGAACCCTTGTCAAACATTGGTTGAGTCTAAATGTGTGAATTTATTTTGGGGCTTTCTATTGTTGTTTTGCTGTATATGTCTGTCCTTGAGCCAGTATTTTCTGTGACCATGACTGATTTTTGAACGCTAAGTCTTCCATGTATTCCTGAAGTTATACCCAGATGGGGAGGCTAGATTTGCTATATCTTAAAGTGAGAATTGATGCATCTGTACTCACAAGCAATAATGTATGGATTTCGTGTTTCATGAAGCTTTTGTCTCATTTTTGTTTTAGAGTAATGCGAGCTTCAATAAAACTTAAGTCTTCATTTTTTTCCTATTTCACAAATGTTCTATACAAAACTATTATTTGTTCTGTGAATAAATTTGACAATGAAGCTATTCTGTGAGACATTTTCTTTATTGGAGATTATCACAGATGAAGCTTTTTACAAGTAGATGCAGCCTATTCTAAATTTCCAGTTTCTTTTTAAATAAACTTTGGAAGTTTGTACCATCATGAAAATTTTCCACTTCTTCTCAATTGCTCAATTGATTGGTGAAAAGTTATTCATGATGTTTTTTCTTCTTTCTTTCATAGCTGTAAAATTTTTTATGATGCCAGCGCAACTATTCTTTAAATTACAAACTTTTCTCAGTTTTTCTGTATCTGTCTAAGGCATATATTCATTCATTCATTATTCATTCATTCATTTATGGTACTGTGGATTGAACTCAGAGCCTTGTGCACTCAAGGAAAGAACTCTACCACAGAACAGTATCTTTAGTCCTGTCTAATATTTGATTATAAAAATATTTATTTTCTGATGGATCCAACCATTTGTTATAATTTTCTTTATTGCCTGTGTTGGGTATTTCATTGATTTCTTCTCATGTCATTATTATTTTCTGCCTCCTCATCATATCATGTGTAGCTTAATTTAGCTTAATTTAGTTTCTTAAATTGATACTGTACTGAGGACACTGCTGGTGTTATGCAGGTATTCAGTGCCCTCATGAAACTCTTTCCTGGCACTGTTTTATCTGTCTCCACACTGGCTGATCTATTCTGTTCTATTTTAATTCAGTTTGAAATACTATGTTATGTTCATGACATTTGCTGCCACACCTGAGATTTTTTTAAAAAATAATTTGCTGTACAAATGTCTCCCTTTCCTTTTTTCCTTTTGGTTCTTGAGACTAGACAGCAGTCTCAGAACCTTCCATATGCCAGGAGATTACCCTACCCCTGGAATACACACCAATCTTTTCAGTTAGGTCAAATTTAACTGCAAATTGTAATTTAATGTTCTAGTCTTCAGCGGGCATGAATTGGATACCTGCTGCCCATGGGCTCCAGCTCTAGGCTGCCTTTGGGCCTGGATGTGCTTCATCGGCTCCTTCACAGCCCGCTGCCTTGCCCCGCGGGCCTGGGGCTTGAAAGTTTCTAATCCCATAATTCAGTTCCTCAGAATCTCCCTCTATACTCTATATGTGGACACACAATGCATGCCCCCCCCAATAATATACACTTACATTCTTTTTCTATTGGTTCTGTTGTTTCGGAAAACTCTGACAAATGCAGATATTTGTCTCCCCGAGGAAATATTCCATGTGGACTTGGGTGGAAGCTGCGTTATCCTGTTTGGGGAGCACTATTGTGCACTTGTCAGCTGGTCAAGTTGGTTGACACTGGTGCTCAACTCTCTCATATTATTTTTAGTTTCATTTTCTCTCCATAGATTTACTGACAAGGTGGTATCCAACCATAATTGTGGACGTATGCACTTCTTGTTCCCATTTTTATTAGATTTTGCTCTGTATACACATTTGGAGCATCACGTGGGATGGAAGTGAGGATCAAGGCATCTTGACCCATGCATGCCCTTATAATTGAGAAATTATTCACTTTATTCCCGGCAATATTCTTTTCTCTAAAAAAGTACTTTCTTTGATATCAATACAAAAGATTTAGATTTCTTCACATTAATCTCAGAATGGTAAATTTCAATGTTTATATTTAGTCTTTTTTCTATATACATAGTTAGTTTGCTGCAAGGAGCATATTACTGAAATCTACTTTACATCCAGCACGAGAGCATTGCATTACCACTCTGGTAATTCATCTGCAGTCATGTGATTGTTCATATTTGATCTGCAACTACTCTTTATATGTAGTTTTCCATTTGTCCCATTTGTGTGTGCTTTTTGTTCCCATTTATTTTGGATTGAACAATTAAAAAAATAAAAATTATACCTGCCTTTCACCTTCCATTTTGTATTCGTCAGAACTCTGCAGAGACAGAATCAATAAAAAGCATGTGTCTAACAAAACCAGTGGTTTTTTTTTCATGGCTCACTGTACTGGAGACAGGAGAGTCTACAGTGTCATTCCATGTGCTGAGAGCCGGGGAATCCAGGAGCTGCTTAACCCAATAAGGTGAAGCTATAAAGCAAGAGGGGTCACAAACGCAGCACCTGTTAACCCCTGGAGAGTCACAGATCAGAGTCTACATTAAAAGGCAGAAGGGACTATACACCAAGACCTTAATGCGTCAGATTGGCGCTCTTCCAAAATGAGTGCTTCCTTCTTTGTCTTTTTATTCTGTCCAGACTACAATGCAATGGACAACTGCCAACGTGTCCACACGGATCTGCTCCTTTTGCTGAGCCACGTGTCAGTCACCCGCTTGCACACTCCCAGAACTCTGCTGAGCTCATCTCTAAGCACATATCATCCCATTCAAAGTGATACGTCAATCACCACAATAGATGCAGAATGATTTGATGAAGTCTAATACTCATTCATGACAAAAAAAAAACCTACAGAAAACCAGAATAAATGATCTACCTGAATCTTATAAAAGCCATCTATGACAAACCAACATTATACTAAATGATCAAAAAACTGAAAGATTTCACTCTAAAATAAAGAACAAGGCAATATTAGCACTCTTGTTTCATATACTTGTGGAGACATTAGCCACAGCAATTAGACAAAAATAAGAGAAGTAAGTATTAGAAAGGAAGAAGTAAAGTTATCATTATTCAGAGATTAATGATACCCTACATAAAAGACCCTAAAACTCCACCAAAAGACTTGTAGAGTTAGTAAGTAAATTCAGCAGCATGGCAGGATACAAAGTCAGTATTTGAAAATTCATAGCATTCCTGTATACAAACAACAAACTCACTGAGAAGTAAATTAGGGAAACCGTACTTTTCACAATAACATCCAAGAAACAAAAATACTTAGGAGTTAATCTAACAAAGAAAATAGAAGATTTCGACATCAAAAAATACAGTACTCTGTGGATTAAAATGTCTGCTTAGGTAGAGCACAATGGCCAGCGTTCAATCCCTGGCCTGTCATGCTGGCCCCACCCCTGGGATGCACAAAATGGTGACTGAGATTGGGCATAATGGCATCAGCCTGCAATCTCGGTACTTGGGAGGCTGAACAAAGGAAAAGCAGTATAAGTTCGATCTGTGTAATGAGACCCTATACATGCTGTAGACCTTGTACTAAGATATATAAAAAGAAAAAAAAATACAGTAGTCTAAAAAAAGAGATTGAAGATATCAGAAAATGGAAATCTATCCTTTCCTCAAGGATAGGAAGAACCAACATTGTGAAAATGGGCATGTTCACAAAATTGTTATATATATTTAATGCAATCCCAGTCAAAATAGCATTAGCATACCTTGCAGAGGTGGAGAAAACATTCCTAAAATTAACCTTGAACCAAAAATGATCTACAATAGCAAAAGCAATCCTGCACAATGAAGGCAAGGCAGGAGGCATCACAATTCCCGAATTGAAATTATACTACAAAGCTACTGTGGTACAATCAGTATGGCACTGGTGAAAGAAAAACAAAATAAAACAAAGCAAAATAACAACAACAAAACTGGACCTGAGGATCAATGCAACAGATTAGAAGATGCAGACACAACTACAGACACTCAGCCACTTTATTCTTGACAAAGTGGCCAAACATATTCACTGCAAGAAAGATAGACGGTTTAATAAATGGTACTAGATGGGCCAGGAAGATGGCTCAATAGAATAGGAGCTTCCCTGGAAGGAAAAGGGCCTGAGCTGAATCTCCAGTTCTGCCAAAAAAATTAAATAATAAATAAATAAATAAATAAATGGTACTAGAAGAAATTGGCTTTCCACATGATAAAGACCCAAATTTGACCCATGTCTATCACTGTACACTAAAATAAAGTCAAAATGGATCGAAGATCTAAATATTAAAACACAAGCACTAAATCTAGTGGAGGAGAATTTCACTAGAAATCTTCAAGGCATAAGAGAAGGCAGAGAGCTCATGAATAAAACCCAAACTGCATGGGAAGAACTTCAAAGAATCGACAACTGGGATCTCATCGAAAAGTTGTTGCATATCAAAAGAAATCAGCAGAATGAGAACAAAAACCATGACTCAGCAAAAAATCTTAGCCAATTCTTCCTCAGACAAAGGACTTCTAGGCAGAGCATATAAAGAATTTTAAAAAATCAAGTCCTCAAAATTCAAAGACCCAATCCAAAAATGGACATATGGGATGCACCCGTACTTCTCAGATGAAGAAATACAAACAGAAAATAAACATATGAAAAATGTTCAACAGCAATGGTCATTCAAGAAATGGAAATTAAAACAACACAGAGATTCCATCTTATGCCGAAAAGAATGGCTGTCATTAAGAAATCAACCAACAGGAAATGCTGGGGTGGGAGGGCTATGGGGAAAACCTTTTCCAAGGTTGGTGGGAGTGTAGCCTGGTATAACCATTATGAAAATCAGTGTGGAAATTCATGAGAAAACTATGATTAGAGGTCCAACTCAATCCAACTATTCTCCTTTTAGGCCATTCTTCAGAAGAATTAAAGTGTCGTACTTCAGCAATATGTGTGCACCCACGTTTATAACAGCACAGTTTGAAATACTAAATCTTGCACATAACCTGAATGCTCCTCAACCAAGGAACGATAAAAAATGTGGTATTTTTATGCAATAGAATATTACTCAGCTACTAAGAAAGATAAGCCCAAAGCTTTTGTAGATACTATATTATAGCTAAGATAATTGTGCTAATTGGAAGTAAGCGTTCATAATGTTTGATCAGTTTTGCCTAATTCCTATATTTAGTAATCTACTAGTAATCTAGTAAATGCAAAATACATTTATTTATTTATTTATTTATTTATTTAGCGAAGAGTCTACAGGATGTTCAGGGTCTCACTACTAATCGGATTCGGAGTAGTTCTCCTGTTTACAGCCTCCCAAGAGCTGGGATTACAGGCACTTGTCACCACGCCCAGTCTCAATTGCTGTCTCATTATGTCCCGGGGCCTATTTTTTATTTTCAAAGAGCACAAAATATAATAATAATAATAATAATAATAATAATAAACATTAGAAACAATTCAGAATTTCAATAAACAAAATTTAAGGTAATAATATACAACATAAAAACCATTGTTAATTTCCTATCATTTTATTTTGAAATGGTGACTAATTTTTATTGTTCTTTTTATTGGCTTCAGCGTGAACACATAAGCAACCTGACATCATCGCTAACCCTAAGCCTCTCTTCCTCTCTTTTGCATTGCCAGCACTCACTGTTTGTTTCGTGCTTTAGCTGTTTCCTTGGAGTTTTACTAACGATGCGTACCTCATCACAGTCGCATTTCAAGCAGTCCCAAAGGCCTGCCAGGGAGACGGCTCAGTAGAACAAGTGCTTGCCTGGCAAGCTCAGGGTCCTGAGTTCAATCCCCTGTGCTGAAAAAGAAATGTCTTTGCACACTATGTACTAATACCACAATATTCTTTGTTGATCTTTGGGAAAACATTGTCATATTATAATGATACCATATTCCCACACATATTTTGAATTTCAAATTCATTTCTACTTAATTGCCTTTAAATAACTGAGTATAAATATAAGGGATGTAAAAATCAGAAACAATGTTTACCTCTATGCACATGAGTACCATTTCCAGTGTTATTCATCCTGTAACTTAAATTTCGAATTCTGTAGGGCATTCTGTGTGATGTTTACTTAAGGTCTCCTTATATCCATTTGCATATGCTCGTGGGTGATAATGACCCTAAGATCTCTTCAGTCTGGAAAGTTATCTTTGTTCCACATCCTCTTTTGTTTTAGATTTGACACAAGACGTGTGTTTGGCACCAGCACTGTGGCCTTGTGGGGGAAGGAGTGGCCTGAGAACAGCAATCTGCCTGCTCTGTCTGCGGGAGGTCAGGCTCGTCCTTTGCTCTGTTTCTGTGGCCCTGGAGCCCCAAAGCAGTGGTTCTTACAGTTGTACTGCACTCCTCTTTTGATTTGTCTTGAGTCCATTCTAGAGTTTTCTGTGGTCAGTTCTGTTCCATTTTGTCTGGATTTGATGTTCTCTGCAAGTGTCTTTATTTGTACAACGAGGGTAACGACACCATTCATGCATCCTTCAGTGACCACTCCGTGCTGTGTGTGCCCCTCCACAGCAGGGCCAGTGCTTCAGTTCTCCTAACTGCATTCCCACGGCTGCCGTAGCTTTATTTTCTGGTCCCTGACGGTGCTCTCCAAAGTTAGGACAAAAGCCATACTGTAGCATTTGGAAGCAAGTTGCAAACACCCTATTGTTATTCAACAACTTGGAACTGTGTGTTTGATAAGGGCTATTGGTGGGAGGGTAGAGGGAGACAAGGAGGCCTAATCTGTCCCTTGCCTTATTCTTCTGCATCATTATGTATAAGTATTTCTGATCAATAAAGAAATGCTTTTATTGCTATGGCATGTTCTCTTGCCAGCCTTTAGGCTCCTGAACATGCTGACATAAATCACACTCTTTGGTCAGATAATATTGGTGAAGATGCTCTCATGCTCAAGATTGTTCCTCTGCTTCTCCTCCATGCCTTCCCTTCCAGCTTCCTTCCCTCTTCCTTCCCTTCCAGCTTCCTTCCTTCCTTCCTTCCTTCTATCCCTTCCAGCTTCCTTCCTTCCTTCCTTCCTTCCTTCTTCCTTTCTTCCTTCATTCCCTAGGGCTTTTGATGAAAATTAAATATAAAATACCCCCAATATATGATTTATCATAATTTCTTATTCCATGGGACTGGGGAGATGTCTCAGCAGAATAAGTGCTTCCCTGGCAAGTGCAAGGGCCTGAGTTCATTCCCAGTTCCACCAAAAAATAATAATAATAATAATAAATAAATAAATAAATAAAAATTTCTTATTCCAAATTTATTTTACTTGACTAAATTCCTCTCTGTATTACTTTAAAATCAATGCAATGGCCAGGGAGATGACTCAGTAGAATAAGCACTTGCCTGGCAAATGCAAGGGTCTGAGTTCAATCCCCGGTTCCCCCCTCAAAAAATAAATTAAATTAAAAATAAAAATCAATGTAATGTACATCTAGCCTACATGTGACCTACTGATAATTTTTCTATTCATTAACCTCTAAGATATGAAATTTTAAAATCTTCATATAATTATGGATCAGAGAAAGAATCCTTTCAGATATTAAAGATGTCCTGATAGCCCAGCACTTGACATTAGCTTTCTGTCTCAAGTACTGTGAGGTGTGTACCATATTCTGACGGGCAGATGGGTGGGACAGTCTGCTATACTGACAGCCGTGAATAGCACGCGGAGGTCAAGGCTGACGATCCATCACGTTCAGTGAATGCAGAGTCTGTTCATCGTGTGCCTCATATCTGAATTCCAAAGAGCAAAATGTGGATACCTCAGAAATGCTTTTTCTAATAAAGATAAGATCTATATGTAATTCCTGGTTCAGTGGCACTACTGAAATTTTACAGACAAAAAGTATACATTGATTCTTACAATGAGGAACATATATCCTTATCTCTGAGACAAAAATAAGGTTTAAAGAGCAGATACCAAATGTGCATCAAATACCAAGCATTTTTCTAGGAACTTTCATAGTATTATCTCATTCATCCATTATAGCAGGGAATGACCTCAGGACCCACGCTTGCCGGGCAACCACTTACTCTACTGAGCTATCTGCTCCGCCCTCTGGAAGTGTTATACTTAAGTCATTATAAACTATTATAAAGCATACTTGACAGGTTAGGGTGATTTCTCACAATAGCATTGTCATTAGAATACCAATGTTCATAATCAGTGAAATTTTAATTCAAAACTTACAACACTTGAGCCAAAGCTAATGATCATTTTAAGGTAAGAAGAATGCAAAATAGCCTAAGAGGCTGTATGGTGGTGAGAAATAACACAAAGCAAGCAAGCAAACAAAAAACCCAAATAACATTAACACCAACACAAAACAGCTGGCATCAGGTAAACATGGAATAGTATGTACAGAGAAGCAGTGACTTGAATGTATGATAAAGTATCAAAATAAAGATGTCTTCTTTCAGCTAAGCTAGAGAAAAAGACAGCAGTGGCTTTCTCACTGAAAACATAATAACAGTGATGATATTAGCAGTAACAGCAGCAACTAGAGGGGCGCATTCAGAAACACCAGCATACAGCCCTGCAGGACCAGTGAAAATGGGCCACACCTCGCAAGACTAGGGGAAACGTTCCCTGCCTGCATCTGTGCTCCAGAACGAAAAGCCAGGCAGGATGCAGCGTTCGGCTTTCATCAAGACGAGCAGAAGGTTAGGTCGGGCGAAGCTGGGGTCTGGTCACAGGGCTGAGTATTGGGGACCCCTCAACACTGGAGCGTGCCAAGCCTGCAGAATTTACTTCAGGGCTGAGGCCCATCCATGTGAGATCAGTGCACACAAGCGTGTAGAGCTGTGGGGAAGCATGGCCCACAACATTAGAGCGAAGCGTCTGCAGGGCTCACAGAGGCCAAGTCAAACTCGTCCCTGGGTATCACATGGGAACATGGTACCTACAGCCAACAGGAGGGGACTGGGAGATGGGGAAGGGGAAGAGGAGGGAAAAGGAAATGAGAACTAAGGGGTGCGTGCACCACACAATGAGTGCAGTCATTATTGAGTGAAAACACACATTAATAAAATTTCAAATAGAGTCAACTGGAAGGAGGTTTGGACAGCGTGCGCAGAAGTGAAGTTTGGGGCCAGGGACAGCTCATGTTCGAACAGGCTGCTCAGGCTGCGGTGCTCACACCGTGTGTGGCTGGCAGCCTCAACTAAGGCTGCAGGGCTGTAAGGCGGGGTCCGTCCTGGGCGGGGGAGCAACTTAGACAATTCCAGTCTCAACACTGAAAAGTCAGTGCCAAGAGCAAACGAGCTACCCCACTGCTGAGATGAGCGTGCTGTCTGGTTAAGGCTAGCTATCAGCCGCCAGGCAGCCTGGGGTCGCGCGATACTAACTTCACGAAAGTGTAAATAAAGGGCCATTTTGCTGTGGAAAAAAGGGAAGGAAATTTATTATACAACTGTATTATATAATAAATTTGACTGGGGACCCCACAACATTGGAGCATGCCAAGCCTCGCTCCCAAATTTCCTTTCCTTTTTAGGATACATATGTATATATATAGGTACTTTCTCTTAGTTCACTGAGAATAAAAGTTTTTACTAATATTGTTTAAACAAGATATCATGTCTGCATCTTGTGCTCTGAATAACTACTACAGAGACAATATGCACTATATTAATTATTGTAAACATCCTACTAACCTGTTTTAAAACTCTTTCATTGCAATGGATCTTTTTTCTCATTAAAATGGCTAAAAATTTTTTTTAAAAATTAAGAATGAAAGTGTTGAAGATACAGCTCAGTGCAAAGACCCTAATTTCAATCTCCAGCATCAACAGAATGTTGAGAACAGGGTGTCATGGCACATGCCAGTAATCCCAGCACTGCGGAGGCTGAGGCAAGAAGATCACTAAGAGGTCAAGCTGTGTAGTGAGGCCCTGTACCAAATAAACAAACAAAGTATTTTAATTATTTTTAAAAGCACTGGGTGATTAGTCCATTGTGGTGCTCAAAGTGGTCATATTTAGCAGTGGAGCAGGTAAATGAACTTTTGCGGTAATGAGGTCTCTGCAGTTAATGCAGAGGCTGACGCTTCTACACTGTAATTAGTTACATGTCCACATGGTAACACTCGGAGCAGGGACTACAGAGAAGAGATAGGCCTGAAGAGACAGAGAGAGTGAGGTTGGCTCCCACAGTCTACATAACATTCAGCAACCCAGAGGAAGAAAGCGATAGAGAGGCACAGGAACACTAAGTAGAAACCATAAATTTAAACAATAACATAAAATGGCAGACTTAGGAGACAGCACATTCATAGTTACCCTAAACTTAAATGATTCACATATATCACTAAAAAGTAAGATTCAAAGAGCACAAGATAATCGATCTCGTGAGTTTGCCAAGCAGCACCAGCCCATCACAGAAATAGAACTCAAAGTAAAAGAAAGGCAAACGTTGTGTCATCCCAGCCCTAATAAAGGAAAAACAAGAGATGGCATATTAAAGCCCATAAAGTAAGCTTCAGAGCAAATAAAATTACTTAGAAGCAAAAACATATGTTAGATAAAGCGCATTAGATCAGTATATCAGAAAGAAATATTGATCCTAAATGTGTGTGCATAAAATCATACCATATTAAAATCAATGCGCTCAATAAATAAACCCTTAAGTACAATTTAATACTCCAGTAAGTTCCACCTAGCAAGTTTTGGAATGGCTAGACCCAAAATCATCAGGGATATATAAAATCTGAGCATGCCGGCCAGTCGGCTTTATCCAGTGCACATCCGCAGAGCTCTCTGTGCATCAGCAGAGTACACAGTGCTTGCCAGCTCTCAGGTGCACTCACTAAGTGGACTTTGTTCTGAGACATGATACAGAATGCGCCAGATCTGAAAGAATTGAAGCAGTGCAGAATGTGTCACGTTGGCCTAAGAAACTCAACATAGAATTTGCTGCAGGAAGCGGGAGAATTTAAGATGAAAATTTAGTAAACAGTCTCTAAGTAATACTTATATCTAAGAAGAAGTCATTACACAAATGGAAGAGAATATTAAACTAAACGAAAATGAAAAATAACACACCAAATTTGTGGGACACAGCTAGAGTAATGGTGAGACAAAAATTTAAATTTATACTTCTTCAAAGAAGGTGGAAAAGGTTCCAATAAATAAATTCTCATTTTAGAGATATAGAAATGGAGTCAAAGTATATCACAAACTAAAAAGGAAGAAAATAAAACCAAGAGTAGAAATGAGTGAAATAGAAAAAATATATAAAAATAGAGCAAAATCAATGAAATGAAAAACTAGCTCGTTGAAAGAACTGCTATCCATGGCTCTTGCCTGACTCTAGAAAGAATGCAGAAAATAAAAATCACAAATATCAAAATGCAGTGAAGAATGTCCATACAGAGCCTGCTGAGTACGCAATAATGAAGAGTTATCAAAGGACAATGAAACTCACACATCATTACTATAGGAAAAAAAAGGAACAATTCTCAGAAAGCCCCCAAGTAGCACAGTTCAGCCGGATGGGATTGGAAATTGGCTCAGCCCTCTGACCGCCACAGAATCTTAACCTATGAGGTAGAGTTTCTCAGCCACAGTGAGGCTGGGAGGTGTAGTGCGCGTCCTCAGAAATGGGATGGCAGCATCAATGCTAAACAAACTCATTCACCAGAAGTAGCAGATACTTTCCAGCTCTTTTTCAAGTGACAGCATTTCCCTAGCACCAAACTAGAGGGAAACAAATGAGAGAGAACTACATCCAACAGGAATTTAAGTTCAAAACTTTCCCAAGAAATGTGAACAAATGAAATCCAGAGCCATCTTTCAAAACCACACCATGATCAAGCAATGTTTGCTCAAGAGTTGCGTGGTGACAGAATAACACTTTCAAGATCATCAGTGTCATTTTCAGTCCACTCCAACATGCCTGCATCATCTCTTTCCCATTCAGTGTGCCAAAAACAAAAGTTAACTGACATACTCAAGTGTTTGGCAATATTCAACATATATTCATGCTACAACTTCTCAACTACTTAGAGACAGAAAAGTTAGCTCTGCCTGAAAAGATTTAATTGAAATAGCTACATTTAATGTCATGCTTAATGGTTAAAAACTGAATGCTTTCTTGGTAAAATCAAGGCTAAGGCAAACGCATCTGCTCTAACTAATCCAATTCAATATTATTGCAAGTTCAAGCTATTGCAAGTGGATGTAAGAGTGGGAAGGAAGAAATAAATCAGGCTTAATTTTCAGATGACAAAATTGTGCAGAAAAGTTTAGAAAAACTAATGGTCAGTATTAAATGTGCTCCACAAGGTGATGAAAACAGGATTGGTCACATGGGCTGACTAGTAATAACTGTGTAGGAACAAAAACAAGACATTTGGGTATAAAATACTTAAAAACATGTAAAAGTTGCGAGTGTTGAAAATTATGAAATTCTAATTAAAGAAATAAAAGAAGACATATATAAATGGAGATATACAAAAGTTTTGCTTGTTTGTTTGTTTTGTTTGTTTGTTTTTATTTCAAGACTCGATACAACAATGATATCAGTTTTCTCCCAAGTGGTCTACAGGTCTAAAGCAATTGACATCACAAATGAGTAGGACTTTCTCTGGACATAGCCAATATTTTTCTATTATTTCAATGGAAAGAATAAAAGACCTAAAAGTGTTAAACAAATAAGCAAAGTGTTGGTGGGTGAGGACAGCATTCCACCTGCTGTTCACCTAATAATAAGACATTGTGAAGAGTACATGGACAAAAACAATCAATAAAAAAGAATATGCAATATGAAAATAGGTACATATACATATGGGCATTTTGAAAAATTAATGGAGGGTAGCCTTTTAATAAATGCTGGGTTAGCATTTAAGCCTGCATATGCAAAAATTATAGACTTTGCCATGTACAGCTCAAACCAAAAACAATTGTGAGGTTAAATACAATATGTCAAATGATAAAACGCTACGGGGAAAAGCATGAAGAGAAAGTTTTCACAACTTAGGCTCAATCCTAAAAGATCACAAGGAGATGCTGAGGAGATAGCTCAGCAGCTAATTGCCTGCTTGGCAAAACTCAAGGACCTGGGTTCAATCCCAGTACCACATGCCATGCTGGGCCCAGAAATGGGCAAGATGGTGCATGTGTGCAATTCTGGCACTAGGGAGGCTGAGACAGGAGGTCATCATGAGTCAGCTGCACAGCAGGATGCTGCACCGCAGTAATTAATTAATTAGTTAAAAAGATGGCAAGGGTAATCTAGACTAATTTAGCCATTAACAGTGTATACGTGTATGGGACTACCACATGCTGCTCCATTGATATGCAAACATTTAATATTTTAATGTATAATTTTACAATAATTTTAATTTAGTTGTTGCAAATTTATGAAGCAATACGAGATTCTCCCAAGCACATTTTTTATGTATTTGGTACAGGGTCTCGCTACACAGCAAGGACTCAGTGATGGTCCTATTTTCAGCCTCCCCAGCCCTGGGATTACAGGCGTGCACACCACGCCCCGCCACAGTTCCCAGCTCAGCACCCGTGGGGCAGGACTGATGCCACACGTGGCGCTGAGGGTTAAACGCCTGTCCCAGCCCTTGCTGAGGTGTGCACTTAGTCTGCTGAGCTATCTCTCTAACCCTAAGCACAATCTAAAATTGGCTCCTCAGTACATGAGTGGTGGAAATATGGAACAGTTCTGCTAAACCTGAAAAAGTTTGAGAATGTTTCAAAAATATAAATGTGTGATTACCAAATTATCTAGCCTAGAAATTTGCTTCGAGGTATTTATAACAGAAAAATTAAAATAAATCTTCACAGGAACCTGTGCCCACATCCGTTTAGTAGCTTCCTTAGGGACAGTTGCAAGCTGGAGGAAGCACACCAAGTGCCTTTCCATGTGGAGAAGAGCAGCTAACCTTGGTATAAACACACAGGTGAACCCGCTCAGCAACTGGAAGGAAACACGCACCAGTTTCCCTGAAGAAGAAGAAAGCTGGTCACAAAGGTTTCTTACAGTACAACTGTAATATTTTAAAAATTAATAATATTTTGAAAATGGGAGACAGCTGAGTGTTTGCAAGGAGTTCCATGTGGGGCAGAAGAGGTCTGTGTGATTATAAGAAGAATCTCTCTGGCGATGGATCTGTTCAGCATTTTGAATGTTGCTGATAACAAAATCTGTATGCTAGATAAAAATTATTCAGGTTATTAAATATATCCAAATGCACAGACATAAGTGCAAGTGAAATGGGAAACAGCTGTCGCTAGATGAGTGGTGGACTGCGTCACCCTCAAAATCCCTAGGGTACGCTGTAGTTTTGTAAGGTAGCAGCGTTGCCCACGATTGGACAGGGTACTTGGAATCACTGATTTGTTCATTCCAGCCCCGGGTGACTCTGTAATATTTCAATGCAAATTTCAGTGATGAAAAAGACAGTGCAGGTAACATCAGAGACTTAATTAATTTTCTACAAACAGATCTGAGATACAAAGCTAATAAGCCCGTCTATAGGTGCATCTCTTCTAAGCCTTCCATCATTTGGTCTCCACAGAGAAGCCAAATAGTATGTCCAAGAATTCAGCTTGGAGTTCCGAAAGATGAAAGGTGCTGAAAGAAGTTAGGCCTGGCCTGCTTTAAAAACATTTTAATCTGCCTTCCAGAGACATTTCAACTATAAAACACAACAGCCCCACCCCTCCGCACTTTCTGAAAAGATTCACTTGTACTCAAATACTATTTTCAGATGCTGCCTCTATGTGAGAGATAAAATGTTGAAAAACATGCATCAATTTGTGAAAGAACAAGGGAAAACAAAAAAAGTAGACAAAATAAGAACAAGATAAACTACAAGTGAAGCATTCGTCCTGCAAACGAACTTAAATAATTTCCACCATATAGCCCTTGGATGTTTTCTTTCTGTGAGAATCCACATCAATACCAAGTCCTGTAAGTTCTTCATTCTCTTCATAGGACTTTAAATACATGGTTTTAAGACTGCCTTCTCTGTTAGCTTGTGCTATACACAGATCTAGCCACTTGGAAATGCTTTTGTAAAAAATATATTTAGTACAGGGTCTCCCCATGCAGATCAGACTTGTAGTGATCCTCCTGCTTTCAGCCTCCCAAGTTCTGGGATTAGAGGCTTGCACCACCACGCCCTGTCTCAATCGCTGTCTCAGTGTGCCCCTGGGGGATGGGGCTGGCACAGCGTGCTCTGTGCTCTGCCTAAGCAGGCGCTTTAGTCCACTGAGCTATCTGCGCAGCCCTGGAAATGCTTTTAACTACAGTATTCATAGTGCATTTTAGATAAGCATATTTATAAACACAGAATCCATTTCATGAAGACCCACTTTTTTTCAGCACAGCAGCATGCAGGGCTCACTGCTAGAACAGCTGCAGTGTTCTCATGGACTTGTCACTGAGAGCCCTCATAGGCGACATTGTGACAGCTTCAAAGGCCTAGATGCTCAATGACGTGACGTTACATGGCCTTTTCAAGGCATATCCCAACAGTATGCCTGACAGCAAGTTGAAGGTTACACATGAATCACAATTTATGTGACCTGGAAAACATGATTTTAGCAACATTTCTAATCAATATATTTTTTCTTTTATATTAAAGCAGAGAACACCACGTGATGATTTCTACATTCAATAGCCAAAGCTAATGTGTAGAAATTTGTAAACTAATATGAAATAATATGAAATCTTTTTACAACAAGAAGCACTATATAAATTGTCTGAGATGCTTAGAAATAATTATAGTATCATTAACATAAGGTTAGATGTAAATAAAGGCCAAAATAGCTTAAAGAAATGGTAATAGCAACTCTCAAAACTCAATAGAAAACTTAGCCAATTAATTTGTTTTCCTAAATGAAATGCTCATAGGATATCCAGAAATAAGCACACCTGGCAAATAGCATCAGTGTTAGAATCTGTTTCCCGGGAAGCTCTGCGAGCTGTAGGATGCTACTGTGCGGTAGGGCTCCTTACAGCCAGACCCTCTTGGGCACCAAGAATGAAACATTCAACAGGCCTCTCAGGGGCAAACTTGATCCAGAAGGATTGGTTTTACTTTAAGATGCTTTGACACCCTTAGTGTGGGCATAATTCATGTGACTGGGTTTCTCCAGGACAGTTACCGCCAGGTCGGCTGCCACAGCAACTGCTTGGAGGCTAGGACAGAAGTTACCAGAAAAAGAGCCAGTGCAGTACACTGAGCTCCACAGAGACAGCACCAGGGCAAGTGAGAGCTGCACAGGTGCTGGGCGACTCTGTATCCTGCTAAGGAAAATAAACATGGGCTAAGGAGATCCTAAGAAGGGGAGGCGAGCTGTCATCCTGTGCATTCTTTGTGCAAACTTGCTGAGAGGAGCACAAGAAGAAGCACCCAGGTGCTTCCGTTAATTTCTCAGAGTTTCCTATGAAGTGCTCAGAGAGGTGGAAGACCACGTCTGCTAAAGAAAAAGGAAAATTTGAAGACATGGCAAAAGTGGACAAGGCTCATTATGAAAGAGAAAAGAAAACTTATATTCCTCCTAAAGGAGAAAGAAAAAATAAGTTCAAGGCTCCCAGTGCACCCAAGAGGCTCCTTCAGCCTTCTTGTTCTGTTCTGCGTGTGGCCCAAAAATCAAGAACATCCTTGTTGTAACCCAAAATGAAACAACTGGGAGTCAAGTAAAAAAAAAAAAAGAAGCACTTTATTTTAGCTGGTACCCAGTGGCAGTCATTCGAGAACAAAGGGGAGCCTCAAGTTACAGGGCGAAGGGTATTTAAGCTTGAAGACAGCAAGCTGACATAGAGGAGGTAAAACAATACAGTTTATGTTTTGTCCTTTTAAGGTAAAGCAAGCTTCTTGAACTCAGTTTGAACCAGACATCATTAGAGCAGGGGGTTTTACGACAGGCACTAACTGGGGGGTGTTAGGACAGGCATTACTCAATACATCGTGACATTCCATGGTGTTTTGTAGAAAACAGGGACATTGGTCAATTCAGGGACAGCATAAGGGGGGAAAGTGGAGCAGCGCATACAGAACAGCAATACAGTGCGGGGTTAAAAATGGAGTTTACATAAATTTTACAAAATGAATTTGGTTGAGCCCGGTTACAACAATCCTGGCCTCTCCTTTGGTGATGTCACCAAGAAACTTGGAGAAATGTGGAATAGCACTGCAGCAGAAGGCAAGCAGCCACACGAGAAGGCTGCTGAGCTGAAGGAGAAATACAAAACCTGATGCAGCAAAAAAGGGAGTCAGTAAGGCTGAAAAAAGGAAGAAAAAGAAGGAAGAGGAGGAGGAAGAAGAGGACGATGATGAATAAGTTGGTTCTTGCGCAGTATTTTTTCCTTGGCTGTAAAGCATTTAACCCCCCTGTACACAACTCACTCTATTTGAAGAAAAAGAATTCAAATGTAAGGCTGTGTAAGATTTGTTTTTGAATTGCAGTGTCTTTTTTTTTTTTTTTTTTTTTGTATAGTTAGCACACTACCGAATGTGTCTTTAGATAGCCCTGTCCTGGTGGTATTTTGTAGCCACTAACCTTGCCTGGTACAGTTTGGGGGGTGTGAGTTGGCATGGAAATTTAAAGCAGGTTCTTGTAGGTGCACAGCACAAGTCAATCATATATGGTGATGCAGCTTATATGAAATAACTTTTGTTCTGTTAGCTGAATACCACTCTGTAATTGCAAAAAGGAAAAGATCGAAACTGTTTGTTGGCATTCTGAATGATTCTAAGTAAACACAATTTTAAAAAAAGGAAGTTACAAAAAATGCTGAAACCCTGAAAATGGGGACTCTGAGAGACGCCCAAAGTAGCTCTTCTGAAATACAGAACAAATGTGTGCTAATCATTTTAATTACTAAATTAATTAGTCAGTAAAGGAACTCACAAAATGTGATGACCACCTGCACAGTGAACTTGTAAGTAACATACTCAGTTTGCCAGGAACCCAGAAACGTACCAGTGGCTGATACGGCCGTAACTCTGGCGTCTGTCTACAGGATGCGGTTTCTATTTCCATGAAGAATTGCTTTCATTATTTTCAGTATCCTAAGACCTTCAGAGCTGTAAAACAAGTCAAAGACAATGAAAGACAGGCTGCACAGAAAGGCGCACCGCGGGGTTGCCTGGGAAGCTCCCTCCTCAGTGCAGACTCCGGGGCGGAGTGAGCGCTGAATTTCTAGATCAAACCCCAGGATTGCATGGTCATGATAACACACATTAAGTCATTAACGTTTATAGAGTAATTCCTGCTGATACCACACCCCAAAAGGGAATAAAAGCACACAACCAGAAGTTTTGGGGCACCAACATCTCATGCATAATTAATGCTAATTTAGTTAATGTCTTTATGCATGTGCACCCCTCTTGTCTAGAGCTGCATTCATTATGCAATGAGAGAAATAATCCTGAGAAATAATGACGATAAATTAACATTTATTAGCAACTTTCTGTAGAGCTGATAATAGAAACCGTCCCTACTTCAGTGCGCATGTGGTCCTCACCATCTTCCATGTCTGAGAGACGTGCTCTGATGCAAAACATGAGCTGAGGAAAGACGATGCTTTCTCAAGTCTTGTGTGATCCAGAAGGGAATTATGGCAAGGAGACAGCACCTGTGCACAGCAGGCCCAGGTCACCAGTGTCACAAAGACTGAGAACTTTAGCAACCAAAAATTATATAGTCAGGCCGGAGAGAGATCTCAATGGTCTAAGCTCCTGCTTGCTCAGGACCCGTGTTCTCATCGCCTGCTTGTCTGCCTGGCAAGCGCAAGGGCCCAAGTTTGATCCCCAGTATCACATGCCGAGCTGATGTGCCGCCCTCTGAACTGGATGTGGTGGCGCGTGCCTGCAATCCCAGCACTGGGGAGGCTGATACGGAGGATCACTGCAAGTCAGAGCTGTGTAGGGAGACCCCGTACCAAATGAATAAAAAGAATTTAAAAACTTAGAAGTATTTATTCCCTATGTTGAATTGGATCCATTAGTACGAGCTGATCACAATTATATTATGTGAGATTAGATAGCACCTGTCAGAATAAGTAGCTTTCTCTTAATCTAAAACATAATACAAATTCTTTGTTTTACATAGAAATCATAGATGGTGTTAAGAAATCTCCATGTTTTCTATTATGTTAGGTTATAACTTAACCCTATGTGACCCTTTTATATTTAAGTATCCAAAATTCTGGAAATTGCAGTTTTAACGTTCGGTAACTTCAATTTGAACAACTGTACTTTCACTTTTCAATTGACATTGGTAAGAAAGTGTTTTATTGTTATTTCTTTTTGAGTTTTCAATTTTAATCATGATATTAGATTTAGTTTGATTTTAAAGAATTCAAAATATTTTTTACATAAGTATTACAAATGATGCAAAATTTCAGTAAGCAAAGTAATAGAAATTCAGCAACGGTTGCTGTATTGCACGATATTATCTTCAAATTAATTGTTTAGGTTATCAGATATATACATGCAAAATTAAATAAGCAGATAAGAGGCTATAAGAAATTAAGATGTAAAAAAAAAAAAAGCATTAACTCCTCCTTTCAAATGACCAACAGAGATCAGCAGTACAATTATCCAAATTATCCTGCGTATCTGTTTACACCTATATATTTATCTACATCAAAATCTATATCTGTCCATTTTCCTTCTTTCTTGTGTCCTTTTCTTTATCCCAGTTTGAGTGTGGTTTGAAATTGCCCACTAAATAGTATTTTTAGTACACTGTATGGACTGATATAAATTCTAATATATTTAAGAATTTCTCATGCTTTTCATTGCAGCTGAAATTAAACTTCCAGAGCACAAAGTTTTAAATGCAAGCATGTTCCCATATAACAAAAGCTGTGGTACTATTTCAGGGGGCTCGTTTTACAGAGAAAAATAAATCAGAAAAGGACTCTCACTTCCAGGTACTTGGAGTAGACATAATTGCCCCTATTCCTGGTTCAGCACATCTAAAGCCCCCGAGCATTGTATATAAAACAACGATATAGGGACATTAATATTTGGGAAGAGAATGACCAGTTTGCTTGGGCTCTGAGGAGAACACTCAGCCTTCTGTTTTGCCTGGAAGGTTTCACACCAGCACTGTACAAACCACCAACCCAGTGCTGTCAGTGAGAGCCCACACAATAAGCTCCTTGCAAAGCCTAATCTTGCTCTGGATCCCTGGTCCTACATTTTCCCCCTAGGGGGGAGCATTGAGTTAGAGATTGAGACAGGGCATGGTGGTGCCCATCTGTAATCCCAGCACTTGGGAGGCTAAAAGCAGGAGGATCACTAGAAGTCCGATCTGTGCAGTGAGATCCTGTAGATCCTGTACTAATACATAAAAATCTCTAATCTTTCTAAACAAAGGACCAGAAAGAGGCAAAGCCAGAAAACTGAGCAAATTATCCCTTTTCCCTAGCCCAGCACCACAGGTAACGCTGTGAACCCCTCCCTTCTGCACAGGGAAGGCAGCCTGGGTGATCAGAGCCCACCCACCCCAGGGCACACTCACAGCGCAACTGCAAACCACCTCTGGGTGTGTTCAAGAAAGCTGAGGAGGGGCTTGGACTTCATTGCTTCAACCTGTTAGGGAAGACCCTCTTGCCCCCATGCTGTGGGTGGTAAGGCAGGTGTCCTACCAGACTCACCACTGACATGATTTCCCTTGCTCCTCCAGCTGGGAGCATAAGAAGAGACATTTCAGAGAGTGAAGATTCGCACTGCCATTGACTCACCATCCTGAACTGCCAGGTAACACTGTGCCGGTCTGGGGCTTGCTACACCAAGCAGCAGAAATGGGTGTCAGACGAGGCTAAACGCAGGTCTGCTCCTCCACACCCTTGCAGGAGTGTCTGAGTGTGCACTTGTGCGTGTGTGTGTGTGCACACTTCTCGGGCTGTCCTTGTGTCTTTGTTCCATGATATATAAGGTCTATGTCCTTTTCTACATGCATATATGATTGCTCTGCTTGATAGATGTGTTTCTGTTGTGTCTTTGTGCAACTCTGTCCACATGTGTGTCTATGTGCACCCCTGTGTGCATGCGTAAATGTATCTGGACGTATGTGTGTGGGCGTATTTTCAGGTATGCTTTGTGTCCATGCGGGCAGGTGTGCAGATGTGTCTGGGTGTACTGCTGAATGTTCTTTTTTGCACATATATCTGTTTGACAGTGAGCATGTGTGTCTGGTGTAAACCACATGCATGGACAGTATCCCCTTTCCTTTGGTTGAAAGATACATGAAACACAAAGTGAAATGTAAGCACGTATTTCCACATTGCCGTAGAAAAGTGTTCATGCACCAAGAAGCAAGAAGGTCTCCAACTGAATAAAAAAAGACAGCGCATGCAGACACTGTCGTAATATACGTGCGAGAACTGCCGGGGGGATATAAATCAGCCAAGATGAAATGCTTCACAGGGGAATTACAAACACGCTGGAAACAAGGAAAATATTTTACACAGACATTTAATGTAACTACAGTCAAAATACCAGCAGTGTTCCTCATAGAACTAGAAAACACAATACCAAAATTCATCTGGAGCCAGAATAAGCAATTTTAGGGAGGAAGAGCAGGGCACAGGAAGAGCAAGGCACAATCCCAGCCCTCAAGTGGCATTGAAAGCTGTGTGATAAGAACGGCACGGCGCTAGCAACGCAAAGCATGTGCACAGGTGGCACAGAGAGTCCCAGATGCTGCAGCCGTCTGATTTTTTAAAAATGTATTTGGTTGTTACAGTCTCACTGCGCAACTCAGACTTGTGGCGAGCCGCCTGCCTTCAGCCTCCGGAGCACTGGGATTGCAGGTGTGCTTGTTACTATGGAGCAGACCGAATCTAGACCTGTATCTCTCATCAGATACTAACATAAAGTAAAAATGGATCAAAAATGTAAATATTGAAATAGAAATCCTTAACATGCTGGAAGGTAAAATAGATAAAATTCCTGGCATCTCATGTGTAGGAAAGGAGTTTTTGGACAGAAGCCTAATTGCATAAGAAATGATTACACAAGTCTCCAAATAAGGTTATATCAAATTCAGAGGCTTTTGAATAGCAAAGAAATCAAACAACACAGTGAAGAGACAACCTATAGAATGAGAAAAAAATTAGCAGCCAATATTAGACAGAGGAATAATGTCGAAAATGCATAAAGACCACAAACTATTAGAGCCTCCCCAAAATAGAAAATGCGATCCAAGACCAGGCAGCTGGTGTGAGTAGCTTCTTCTCAGAAAAAGAAATGCAAACTACCAATAAATGCATGAAAAAAAGTTCAACATCACCAGCATTATAGAAATACAAACTAAAACAACACTAAGATTCCATCTGGCTCCAAAAAGAATACCTACCAGCAGGAAATAAAATAACAACAAATGCAGGGCAGGCAGCCGGGAAGGCAGGTTCCTGCTTATGGGAACATAGACTGGCGTGACCACTGTGGAAATCAGTACAAAGATCACTCAAAAGATTGCAACTAGGAATTCTGCTGGCCCCACCACCTGTTCTCGGCATCTTTCTGGAAGAGAGCAATGTCATAGTGAGGATATACACTGAAACGTTTACAGAAGCACAGTTCACAGAGATCAATTGTGGAAGTGGCCTGAATCCCTCGAGAGACAGATGGGTGACAGAAATGCATTCTAGACACATGATGGAATACTACTCTGCCATAATGAAGAATATATCTGAGCCACTTATAAGAAATAGATGCACTGTGAGGACATACTTTAAGTGAAATAAGTTGGACACACAAGCTCAAGTCCAGCATGTTTCTCTGATATGAGGAAACCTAAGTACAGACACACTGAAGAGCCCAACCAAACATAGATCATAGGATACAGGGAGACACACGTTGGGGGTCAAACTCTGGGGAGTGGGGAGGAAGGAAAAGGAAGGCATGGGAAGCTAAAATTGAGTCAGATGCTTTGCATGCCGGTACCGACTTCCACCATAAATGGCATCCTTATGCCTGAAGACATGCACTAATAAAATAAAAATTTAAAAATGCCAGCACTTCATTCAATAAATAGAAAACCTTATAAAAAAAAAAAAGAAAGAAAATATACTAAAGCAGTGGATAGACATTTGCATTTTATCATTAATTTCAAAGGAATGGGAAATCAGGGTGCATAACTCACTCAAGCAAATAGTAGCTGAATGCTTCAAAAATTTAGGAAGAGGGAAATATCTAAAAGCTCAAGGAGTTATTTGAACACCAAACACGCAAAGCATGGCAGACTCCATTCCAATGTGCTAGAAACTTGTGAAAGCTAATGAGAAAAATGGGACCTAAAGGGAGATGCACGGAAGCAGCACCGCACTCAGGAAGAAGGCCGCTGCGCGGGAGCCGACTGCCTCTTCCAAGGTCGAGCGGCCAGGAGGAGATGAGAAGGTATTTTGCATGAACTGAATGGTGTCGTTACTTGTCATGTGGTGTTGTGCCTTGTCATGTCGTGTCGTGCAAACTGAGAGTCTTTCACCCATTAAATGTGTTCCTCAGAAAAGAGGAGACTGGGGTGTTACAAGAGGCAGGACAGCCGACCGCGGGCAGAGGGCATGGGTAGCTAAGGGGCATGGGCCCAAGGAAGAGCGTGTGTGCGAGGAGAGATTTCGGGAAGGATGATGCTAAGCAGAGGCAGAAATGGACACGACAGGCCTTTCTAATCCTCCTGAATTTTGAAAAAAACAATCTTATACAAGCTAAATAAAGCAAAAATTGTAACACTGAATGTTGTGGTTAACCATGAAACAAAGGTCATTATAAGTTTGGGAGGCTATATGCACACTAACGAAGGTAAGCACGCAGTGCTTAAACAGATACTGACAGGACAGTAAACAAAAATCAGTGTGTTGCATAATGTGTGCCCTGTCACGTGGTGTCGTGCCCTGTCACGTGGTGTCGTACCTTGTCATGTGGTGTCGTGCCTTGTCCTATGGTGTCGTGCCTTATCATGTCATGTCCTACCTTGACACATGGTGTCCTGCCTTGTCATGTGGTGTTGTGCCTTATCATGTCATGTCCTACCTTGACACGTGGTGTCGTGCCCTGTCACGTGGTGTCGTGCCCTGTCACGTGGTGTCATACCTTGTCATGTGGTGTCGTGCCTTGTCCTGTGGTGTCGTGTCCTGTCACGTGGTGTCGTGCATTGTCACATCGTGTCATGCCTTGTCACATCGTGTCGTGCCTTGTCACTTGGAGTCGTGCCTTGTTATGTGGTGTCGTGCCTTGTCATGTGGTGTTGTGCCTTGTCATGTCATGTCCTACCTTG